>JAHPZR010009625.1:82500-102500 GCA_019787425.1 Platygyra sinensis | reverse complement strand
GTTATCACAGACAAGACTAACATCAAAGACCATTTTTACCAAAACTTCAGGTTCTTTGTCTTTAGAGAATTTAAAGATCATTTAAACTTAGGTTGGTTTTATGTTTAGCCTCTTTATTCACAGGCTACTCCTGGATGGGGTACCACGTTGCACCACCCTCCCCACCACCCCGCATTTATACACTGCACCTGCACGCATTTATACATCTGCAGGGGCCTTTGATGGGAAATTGTTCTGCCCAAGAACACAAACTTAGATGAAAATAGGAATTAAAAGATTCAAACGTTATAAGATCCTTTCTTTCATCAAAAGAGTACAAATCCAAGCTTTTAGAACTGTGGTGTTGATGACGGTTTCATCCTAAAATTTGCGAGCACTCAGGATAGGGTGACCAGCGTCAACGAAGTTTATTTCTCACGTGACATTGCCTCAGGAAATCATGATGCATTCACCCATCAACAGCTCAGGCCCACCAACGATGTCAGGCGGTATCAGCACCCGCGGAGGAGGAGGGAGGGAGGGAGGGGGGAATCCCACGTAAAAAGGAAGAGAACCTCTAGAAGTACCAAGACCCTGTTTTGTGGGCGTGGCTTGAAATTTCTTCACCCGTAAGAGGTACCACTTCTAAAACAGCACATTGACACTTTCATAATTTTTAATCGCGAAAAAGACGATTGCCTTGATTACCTTCTACTCATAAAGTTTGAAAGCATTGTCAGAAGTCTATATCCTGTTCAAGTTGTTCGTAATAACGCGCAAAAACTCAAAAAGCTCCCGCAAAAGCTCCCGCTGTGGACGTTTTGAGGCCAAACACCTTGCCACTAGCACCCAGGTCCTTTTTATATGGGATTACCCCTCCCCTCTCAAGCATAAGTAATGCTGAAAGCTGTCGAGTTGTCGAGTTACATGTATGAGGATCAAAACGTCAGAAACGAAAACTTGAAATCTAATTCTGAATAAAACAACAGCAATAACAATAAGACGGAAAGGGCAAATTTCACCTGTGCCTGCTGCAGGGCTTGTATTAATATCAATGTTGAAAGGATTCCAGTGATCTCCAGCAATGAGGACCAGCGCATGCTTCACTCGGTGTTAGATGCTTATACGAAGGACTGGGATATGCGTGTACGTGATAACCTTCAGCCTTATTCTGAAGGCCACTCAGGTTGATTTCTGTTATCGTAGGATCAAAAGGAGACGACTGAGTAAACTCAAATGTACCACTCACACCCTCATTGTCTTGCGCGTTGAACGAAGCTTTCTGTGTTTTGGGTTCTAAATGGACAATCTTTGCACAGGCAACAGGGTTTTTAGCGTCGCTGTCCGAAAACAGCACTATCGATTCTCCAATGACCGTGTTCTTCCCGGTCAGTGGCAAGTTAGTATCAGTGAAGGCCGCTTTTGTTGATGATTGCTTCTCAGTGCCACAGAAACAGAAACATTGCCATGTTTGGATGTAGATCGCCAATGGCACAACTGTCATGCATTGTCTGGTTACAATTTTCATCTTTAATATCCTTTGGGTTAAACATTTCACCGACGTTTTTTGCAATCCAAAGATGGATCGGAGGCGTCATCACTGACCACGCCCTGATTGATCTGCCACCTAAACTGAGATGTAGACTCCGCATTGTTGACAAAAAAAGATCAGCAAAAACAGAGGGTGTCTGAGTTCTCGTCAACTTGTCTCAAGTAAACGAAGCCGCAACTGGAAATCTGAAAACGGCAACGGCGGTCTTCATGGACTGGGCCGGAGTAATCAGCGCGCATGCCTTGGCTGTGTTGCCACTGTACAGGACTAGCGTCCTCCCCATGATGCTGTATGGGCCTGTGATGGGAATCATCAATTGCAGATCGGTATGATTTTTCTGAGCGCTGTTTCAGTCAGGTCACCAAGCATTTTCGTCAAGTCTCCAATTGCGCATGAGTCAAATCTTGCAGGATTAGACAAAAGGCAGTTGGCATTGTAGTTCGGAGATTCCTTAGCCATTTTGGGATCAAAGAGAGCTCCTACTTCGCAGCTCATAGTTGCATTGCCATCGTAAATCATGGGCAGTTGATAAATGTTCCATGTTAGTGTCTCGTTGACGCCTGTTAAGTTGACCATGATGGTTGTAGGACCATTGTCTTGGGGCTGAGAAAAGACCACGTCACCCTTAATTCCACCATGCTGAAAACGGCACGTAAGGTATTCTCGGCAGAAGACGAGGCAACAAAACCGCCTGGAATGAATAGAATGAAATAATAACTACAAACAAACAAATGAAAACAACACAGATTATTGGTGTGCATAAGGTTGAAACTAACATCCAGCCAAGCAGGTGTGATTTGAGTGGGCAAGTCGCTGATGTTTTCTTCCAAATTAAATCGTAAAAAACCCCGAAAAGCAACAGTCATGTTGTTAGTAACTAACGCCATGGAATTCTATTGCCTTCTACTCTGCAAACCCTGAGGGCTTTACCAAGTTAAGCGTATAAAAGACAAAAGCTGTGCATCAAAACGTTGCAAATTCCGGGCTTTTAACTCTCCCAATTCTACTGTACCCTCCTCCAGAGAAAACAAACCAAGGTCATGATAAAACAAAAGCAAAACAAGGTTGATTTAAAATGCGAATAACGGTGACGCCAAGAACACTAAAGGTGTTTAATTAATAGCTGACGAGACGCGAACACTGGAACACTTGTCGCCACGGCCTCGTGTAAAATTTACTCGAGCCTGCATATTTTCTCATTTTCATTTTCTGTTGCACTAAATTTACAACTTTCCACTTTAGTGGCATTTACCCCCCCTTATTATTTAAAATGGTTCCTTCGGTTCACTGGCCTTAACCTATGTACGTGTTGAATTAAGATACGAAGGTAATGAGATGTACTTCACAAAGGAATAAAAAACAAACAGGAATGCAAGGCAAAGATCAATAAATGGTTTTCATGTGACGTCATCAAATTTCCAAAATCCGAAACCAAAGAGCCGCGAAGGTTTTTATTCTCATCAGGCAAAAGGGGATCTTAATTTTTATCTGTTTACTGTTTTTCAGCTCAATACTGAGCGTGCTTCGGTTTGGAAACCAGTGCAGTAACTAAATATCTGAAGTATGGGGAAACGAAGAGACCTAAAACTTGGAGAAGTGTCGTCTTAGCAGCTTCCGCGTACGTAAGGTGAGACACGTCTTAGGACGCGTAATTAATACAATAAAATACATAATTAGGGGGCTGATAGCTGTATTAAATCAAGACCATATTTTTAAATTTCGTTTCGCAATTGTATTTGCCAATTGTGCTTCTTCTGCTTGACCCCCGGTCCGGCTCGGTAAAAGGGAACTGAAAAAGCTTATTTTTCTGAGAAGGGGCAGGAAGTGCAGGGAAAAAACGATTCATATGTTGCAGCTGTTATTAACATGACGGCAACTACAACACGTGAATTTCGCTTCTGAGATTGCTGTTCAATTCGCAGTACTATGTAGCATACGAGAGTAGATTATCATAGCAAATAGCCTGCGTAGCTGGCGGTATTGTAAGCGCACGCGAAATAAAGTTTTGGGGCGCCGACAATTACAAGCGAGCGGCGAAGCCGCGAGGAGAATGGGAAGTGGGGACTTTAAAATATTTCTCTTGCCTCCGCCGTTCGCTTCTGGCGGCTCCGCCGCCAAAACTTTCTTTCGCGCGCGCTTACAATACTGCCAGCTACGAAGGCTACATAGCAAACGGAAAATATTAAAGAGTGAATACCGTAGGACACGAAACGGTGTTCCGCAGGCTAGATTTCAAGTAAACAAAACGAATGGTAAAATATATTTCGTCGCTTCTATTTAAGCACTGCTCTGTTTAGTAGATATTGACTCAAACGAAGTAAATACCGCTTAATTTTCACGCACTCCGGAAAGGTTGAGGTAAATATAATTTCTGATCGTTCCTGTCTGTGTTGGCGCCCAAACCGAAACCGGAAAAATGAAAACACGATTCGTTGTTGCCGTTTACTTCACAGAAGAAAGGTCCTTTTCATAGAAGCTATTCAACTCAATTCGTGCTTCTTACCTGCGCAGAGAATCAAGTGTACAACTGCAAGCAATGACATCCCTTTAGCTTCTACCATTGCGTAATCGAAATCTTGTGGCTACGAAGGAAAACGATACCTTCACTCTAAGTTACGCGTCCTAAACTGAAACAACCGCAACTCCTAGCCAAACATTATCATATTACATGTGCTAGTCACACAAGCTTGGTCACGCGGAACGACAGGCATTAATCAAGAAATTTGCGTGGGTTTATTGGCCCTACAGTAAGTACTCTAACTAGCGCTATAAAAATGTTATGTCATTATTATTATTGGATATTGGTGGAATAGGCCACGTTCGATATATTAATATTCTAACATGGCTGCGAGGCTTTCACGTCAAACTTGTATATTGAGTGTTGTTTACAAGATCCTAGATCGCTCAGATCATGGCGTACGAATTCCCAAAGGAACAGAATTTTGGTTCGTATGATCAGTTACCATCACAATAGGCGCAAAAAGCGTTAAAACAACCTAAACGTACGGCAAAATAGCAAGAGGACGCTAAAACACACGAGCAAATTAATTGGTGGTTTTCACGTCACGCAAGTAAGCTTATTTATCACGCAAGTGAAAAATAAAATCGCTTACCATTCAATAAATCGAGTCAAGAAATTGAAGTATCGTAGAAGAGTAATAAATAAACAACGTGCCAAAGTTTCGGGGATGTGCGATATTCCAAACTCGAGTTATTCGGCAAAAGGTATCACTGAAAATTATAGTGTTTAGTATGGAGACGCCATGTTGGAGTCCGTCTGAGGGACTCCAACATGCGGCCGGAAACGCAGTGGAAACATCTGGAGTTTACTTTGGCTCTCTCAAAACGTTTATTCTCTCTGTTAAACTTGAAAACATTCGCATAGGCACTTCTTTCAACATATTGGTGACTCAGAACTCGAAAACATAAGGCGAATCGATACTTTCGTGTACGTAATATGTTACCCAGAACCAATGCCGATGTCACGCATTGTGAAAAAACCGTGTTCTATTTTCAAAACAAAGCGGTCTACCGAGCTGAAAACAGGCCAGCAGGGCTAGATGTATGTTTACACATGAC
Source organism: Platygyra sinensis (assembly GCA_019787425.1). Classification (NCBI taxonomy): domain Eukaryota; kingdom Metazoa; phylum Cnidaria; class Anthozoa; order Scleractinia; family Merulinidae; genus Platygyra; species Platygyra sinensis. The sequence goes on along the minus strand of JAHPZR010009625.1, from coordinate 97,390 downwards.
TTTTACCTGATGAAGGTAAAAACTTAAAATTTTGAACTTTAGTTTTTTCTGACGTCACGTGAAACAGAATAACCAGTAATAACGTCTCAAGCAAGGGAGTTCCGAGGTTGCTTGCACGTTGCACGAGTATTCGGTGGAGTTATACGACAATTTTGTGGTAAAACCGAGACAAAGTTTTGCCCAACCCATTCAAATATTTGTATTTCACTGGCACTTTGTCGGTTTTCTGATGACTTTCACTCAGTCATAGGCAGAAACAGGTTAAACTTTTTAAAAGACCACTTATGTACCGGTCAATTCCAAAACCGCCCATCCCCCCCCCCCGGGCAAACCCCGGGCATTTGACTTTTTTGAAAAATTTTGGTCAAATTCCCCGCTATGTTGCCAGTTTAGACGGTCAAATGCCCCACCCGTTAGAGCTTCAAAGAGGGTCAAATCCCCCACCCTCCAGGGAAAACAGAATCGCTTACCTTTGAAAATAAACAGAATCGCTTACCTTTGGAAACAAGTTCTGCAAAATTTTCAGCCACTACGAATTTCTTGTTCAGCTTGTCTTCGCTCCACGCTTTAAACAAAGACATATACCACGATATAACTATCTAAAACGACAACAACAGAAAAAATAGGTCCGCGGTTCGGACATCTGTGGCTTACGAGTTACCCTGGTCCCAGAGGTTTTTATTGCCTCTTCGCAGCTCTGGTTCTGTCATCTCATGCAGAGAAAAATCAAGAAAAACCTCTGGGACCGAGGTACTTACGATACGATTTTTTTTTTTACATATAATTGGAATCCTGTAGATTTTCCTCTATGTAGATTCGGTTACAAAAAATTGATTCACGTACACGATTAGTAGATGTTTGGATTTTAAAGAAAATTGTTGAGGAAGCCTGACAAATTGCAGGGGAGTGATCTGTGATGGACTAGTATCCCGTCCAGGGGGAGTAGAAATACTTCTAGCCGCTTCATGCTGCAGAAACGTGGATAACCCCAGGCTGCTATAAGGCTTCACTTTTTAGATAATAGGAGGGCACGACATATCTCTATTGTCAGAACCTATATCCTCGTTGGAGCAAATTTCACGATTTAGAATACTCCAAATCAGAACAGGACCCAGTTGGTCAAAAAAATGGAAAGAACGCTAGTTGTTCAAATGATAAATCACTATGTAATGGATAGGTGTTGGCAAAACAAACCAGGTTATCTAGTGGATGGACGCACGGCGGTATCCTTTCTTGAGTAGTGGTTAGTGATCGCACTTCTTTCATTTTAAGTGGTATCTTTTAGGGTTCTAATGAAGCTCAAGCAACTTCCATATTATTCTCCCTTAGGAAGTAAATTTATATTTCCTGACGAGTATTTCTTGCCTTTTCATATGGGTGTCCCCGACTCTGTCGGGTTTCTAAATGTCTAACACGAAGTGAAGGAGTGAAGGAGTGAAGGGGTGATACAATTTAGATCAAAGTGGCTGTTAGCCCGGGCACTGAACTCGGAAAATAAATTATGAAAGGGTGTTATGAGGCATTGCTCGTTAACAAAGTACTTGTGTTGTGAGTACAGTCTAGGTTTCGAACAAGCGCATAAAACCTTTATCCATTCAGGGTTGTGTTGCCATTTGTAAAAATAGAAAAAAAAATTCAAGGTTAACAAACTGTTTGTCACTGAGGTCTGCTTACACGTTTTCATTGCATGTATTTGTACATGTTTTCTCTGTGCTACAGTCAAAAACCGCAAGATAATTTTTTTTTTGTCAAAACTGAGGTTTAACACTTCCAAATACTAATTTTTTAATTGAAATTTTAGCTTTTTAAATCATTGTAAGTTTGCTTTTAATTGTAATTTTAGCTTTTTAACCTTTTTATTCCGTTTTTAATCTTGTCATGCGCATTTGAACATTATATGGAATTTGCGCATTATAAATGTTATTATTATTAATTATTAAATACTTGTAAGTAATGCACAAGTTGATACATGCTGGATCGTCACGCGAGAGGTCAAGAGTTCAAATCCCACTGTGTATGCTTTTCATGTTTTGGTTTCTTCTTCACTGCTTTCCCCTTTTTCTGCCAAAAAAAACCATTTACGGAAAGGTAGTGTTTGTGTCTCTGTTTCTTGGATTAAAAGAAAATCCTCTGGAGCGTTCTTAAAATCATTCTTTTATATGGATTGTTTTTAACCCGTGCGCGACATAGCGCGGCATGAAATAATTGAGATATTACTTATCCTCGCTCTTGCACAATCTGCACTTATAACACAAGCTGAGTCTGTGTCTGTTGGCTTGTGCCAGGAGAACTAACTCGTGATATGATCACCTGAAAAATATTACTCGAACCCAAGCTTACAACCAAGACTACTAGTTCGCCGCAGACACTAGACCACGTGACAGGCGCTCGACTCTCGTAAACAAATAAATAAATAAATAAATCAGGTGATGCCAAAATGTGACTTTACACTTCGTGTAAGCCACACAAAAACCCACGTGGAATTGACAAGAGCAATCACCCGTGAACGCGGCTCACGTGCTGAAGCAAAGAATTGCGAAATCCTTTTGTTTCCGACCGCTGACAGACGTTTTGACAGGAAAGTCAAATGCCCCACCGGGCCGGCCTCATTTTGGGTCAAATTCCCACTATACGGAGCTTAACGCGAGTCAAATGCCCGGGGATTGCCCCGGGGGGTGGGGGGGGGGGGGGTGGGTGGGCGGTTTTGGAATTGACTAGTACATTTCCACAACACAAATGCTGTCGATCGGCCGAAAGCGGAAGTGGATCTCATATATGAAGTACATATGTAATTCAAGGCCAGAACCGCTGCGCACAGTGATTAATTAATTTCGGATCCTTCACCCAAAGGAACGCGCCGGATCATTGCTCCGATGATCCGTTTGCAGATCACTCAGATCAGTGATCCGATGAATCCTTGTCCAGAGTGGATTCGATAGATCACTGATCTGAAAAAGGATTTGCTTGAAAGAAACGCCACGGATCAGAAATCCTGATCCGGATCCTCCCAAAGGAACGCACCCAAATTTTTAAGTTTCTTTTCGGAATAGCCCATTTCACGGTTAATTTTTCTCATTTGCATTACAATGTAATCCAACGTGGATGCGAGGCAATTTCGGGCTAAAACTACAAAATAGCCCAAAATTGCCTCGCATACATGCCGGCTAGATTTTATTGTAATGCAAATGAGCAAAGTTAACCGTGAAAAGGGCTATTGAGGAACAAAAGAAAATTGAAAAATTTGCAATTTTGACCCGAAAGCCTCGGAGCAAGAGACTATGATTTTCTCTTGCTCGGAGTCATTCTTGAATATTGATATATCCAACGTGGCCTATTTACTTTACCACACTGGCTTTATGAAAAGTGTTCCTTTCCTTTTTACAATTTAATCTCCCACGCCGATCGGATGAAGTTTTTTTCAGGGAGCGTGGAGACCACTTAAAAGCGGTAGTAGGGCTAAAAAAAAATCTGGCCAATACAAACAAACGTTAAGGTCAGTGTTTCGCCATTTATCCTGCATTTGTACACCATCTGGAGCCCTGGAAAATAAATCCCAGCGATAAAAGAGGGGGGGGGGGGGGGACTACCAGCCCTACCAGCTCCTCCCACTTCGGAGGTTCTGTTATTAACAGGAGGATGGTGAGCTGATACACTTGTTTTCATTTCAGTTGATTTTGTTTCATTTAAATTTTTGTTTCTTCTAGAAACATGTTGCGAAAAGCGAATTGAGACAAAACTTTGCAAAACTCGGTAAAATTCTCCGACTGTTGCAAAAGTATTCGAAAACAAATTCGGCCAAGTTGTAGAAAAACCTTCCGACCTCATTTTGTGTCTGTTTGGTTTCATGAAAGCAACCAAATTTAGAGATTGAGCGAATATTCGCGGTGCGTTCAAAATGTTTTGGCAAAGAGTTGCTTCCCTTGTCAAATTTTATACAACCACAGGGAGCACACAATCTTGCGGAGCAGGGAGAGAGTAAATAAAGGAACGAAAAGAATGCACAGTTTACCTTTGTCTCCTCTTGTCATCTCTTTTATCTTACGCGATTTTACTGGGAAAACCGCTGCTTACAAATCCTGCGTAACACTGAAGCGCTAAACTCGTACCTAGGCCTTTCCGCGCTCAGCAATTTTTTTTTGTTTGTAAAATTTTATAAGAAAGAAATTCTTATGATTCGCTGTTGATGATTCAACTGACACACAGCAAACAACAGATCTTAATGACCCCATTTATTTCTCCCACCAGTTTCGTCTGATAGCTTCAGACATCATATTCAGTGTGTTACGTTAAACAAAATAACAGGTACAAACTTAGCTTATGCTAAGCACGTGTCTAATGTGTCTAGGTAGTTCTGCTTGTTACTGATTTTGGGGTTCTTGGATTTAAGTTAAATTTGTTAGCCCTCGATTTCCTATATTATTTATTGACTTGAACATGATTCGATTTTCAAGATTTGTTACCTTGTTTCCTGTCACTAAATTGTCCAGACTAATTAAGCATACACGTTGAGCCACTCCCATTAATTCAAATTGCATTTTTTTACGCTTCCTTCACAAAAATGCTTAATTCTCTCAAGGCTAGCTCATTAAAAGGCTCTAAAACATATAAATGAATGAATATAATACGAATTTTCTGAAAAACCTTAACTCGAACTTTCTGCATCTCAAGATAAGTTAGTACGTTCTGGATCTTGTTTTACTTCCTTGTTGGAGTGGAGAAGTTCATTTATCATCTTAATAGTCAGTAGTGTTGTTAGCAATAGAGAGAGAGAGAAACGGTCTGCTCATCAACGGGGAATCTACATAAAGGGCTGTTGCACTCTTTTGCACATGTACAGATTTCTAATTTTGAAAATTGAAAAGTTATGACGACACTATTATAATTAAAGAATGGACGGTTTTCTATTTTACTACAATATTGACAGAAGATCGTAAAATAAGTCGATGTCCTCACGGACAGTAGAAGTTGCCGTTTCCTTAGAAAGGGTTAAGGGCGGGACAACAAATACCCCGTCCAGTAGACCCTTTATTCCGAAGTTAAGTGCCCAGTACATGTGCATTATCGTGACAAAAGCCCTTTACAAAAGAAAGTGAAGATTCAAATATTGCTTTCCCAAAAGCTTTCAATGGTAACATTATAAATATCAATCTTCTTGACGCTTTTAAAACCTGTTACCGGCCGTCTTAACCTTAAACGTGGACAGAGGAACAGAAGGATTCGGGTGCTTGGCTATTTAAAATTCCTAAAGACGGCTAGTAAGTTTACGTCCGCCGAGCACTTTATACACATTCGTGTCCATATATGCACGTTGGCTTTACTTGTGTCCATCTTCTGATCTTGTTATGACACTAGTATGCGTATTGCTACAGCAATTGGAAGTCTGATGACAATGACTGTTCGTTTCCTTCCACCTGATTGTCTGACAGAGTAACATTTCGGTGCTATGTTAAACTGTTTATCCCAGATACGCATATGTAGTAAGTAAAACCATGTTAAGAACGACGTATGTGCTCACGTGACTGATTCCTGCCCTGCCACTTCTGACTCTAGTTGGTGCTGAAAAGAATGAAATATAAGCTATGGTCAATATTTATGGTCATATACTGCTTGGAAATATAATTAGCTGCTGAGGTCCCTTGTACATGGTTTGGCTCTACAGAGTTTTAGAAATTAGTACTGTTTTGTTCTTTCTGTTCTGGAAAGTGGAGAAAATGCCAGCGAAGTGCATAAACTTATCATGTTTGAGGGAATAAGAAATTTTTATATTCTTCTGATTTTGCCAGAGTATACAATTAGACTGCGACAGCTCAATTTGATCACCATCAGAGCCTCTGTTGATATGTTTAATTGAGCCTTTAGGTGCTCATGCCACACACTCGCATTTTCTCCTTACCTTCAGTTGAAGCAGGAGCCCGACATTTGCTTCTTGGCTGAAACTCCTTTAATTTTCCCGGCGTACGTTGCAAGATGAGGTCAAATGCTTGGGAGGGTTCACTGGCTTGTCTTTCTGCGATGAAACCAAGAACAAGGACGCTATTAACTCTTTCAATCTACTTATATTACAAGAACTCAGTGATCACTAATACAAGTGAAAGGAAAACCTATCTTGATTTACGATCAAAATTTCCTAATTATAGAACTAGGACAATCATATGGATAAAAGAAGGGAAAATTTGTGTCTAAACGCAAGTTGGTCTATCAGCAGCATTTCGACCAACCGCACGACCTTCGGTACAAATAAATAACTGATTCAGTTAATTCAAAACCGTTTAAAGATGTAAACAAGAGAATACCAATAACATTAATAATAACGTAGTGCAATCTATACAAAAAGTGATCATGTGTTATTGCAATTCACCATGAAGAACATTTACAACCTCTTTCTGACATAGCACCTAATGGAGTGAATGTACTGTACTTACCATTTCCGATAATTCCAAATTTGACCGATATACAGCCTGCCACACCACTGTCCTGTGTTCGAATGTAAAATAATCGCCAGTCCGGGATATTAAGAACAGCGGAAACCGTTTTTGCAAATTTCATTCTGCAAAAGGAATAGAAGGTGACAGTTAGTCAACACTAGTCGGTAGCTTTTAGAAAGAAGAAAGAATTTTTTTGCTAGTTACAACTATCTTGAAGGCGGAGCCCAAATATCTATATTGAGCAAGTTTGTTTGGTTCATAAGGTGGACTGATTGATATTGAAAGAGATCGATACCTTTATTCCTTAACACGGACCGAACAAGCCAGGTTCAATAGAGTTTAATGTAATGGCTGAAGAATTAATGCATCCACTCTCGGTAAGAAGTAAGGAGTAATTATTCTTGCATCTTTCAGGTCGCTCTCAGAACTCTCCTTTTCGCCATGGACCGTACAATATTGAGCCTGCTATTATAGACCCTCGCAGTCTTGTTGAGGAAGCAAACGATTGATTGGTTGATTGATTGACGGAGTGACTGACGATTGACAAACTGACTGACTTACTGATTCGGATCGGTTGATTGACTAATTAATTGGTTTATGTATTGGTTGCAAGCTTGCTTGTTTGTTTGTTTGTTTGCTTGCTAGCTTGCTAGCTTGATTGGCTGTTTAATATTTGCTCAGCTGCAAAATGTCACCATTGGCTTCAACTTACTTGGAAAATGTAGCTGCTTCAACGTTTTGCAGTGTTTTCTCTACATATAAAGAAGCCACTGGTTTGATGGTAGCACAGGCAAGGCGAGACCCATCGCCGTTCTCTCCATGCACTACAACTCCTCGGCCAACAACTGAAAGAAATATTAAATCCAAACGATTACTCTCAGTCATCATGAACATGAATTAACAGATAAATAATCATAGTGTATTACTACCACTTCAAAGCTAAGAATCACAGCTTCAGAAAAACTTTGACAACTCATGCTGTCTTAAGAAGTTCAGTTTTATTTCTCTGAAGAAATCACACTTTTTTGCATTAGTCAAGACCTTGAAACGTCCAATCATGTGACAGCAATCGGTCGTCAGACAACAGATATTCCTATCAGCCTTAACGGAAGGCCTAACACCCGAAACGTCTTTAACCTTCTCACTTTCAAGAGTGCCATGTGGCACAAAATACCGTAATATGTTCAATATTTGGTCAATTTTTATCAAAATTGGGCAGCGAAATGTGTCTTTACGAATTCCATGCTGATCAATCAACTAGTGGACACATTTAAAAATGAAATTCTTTAAAAAGTTTTTAAAATTCGTATATTGTTTCTTACCTGACATTTCTCCAAATAAGGGAAGGTCGGGATCGGTGTAGAACTCCTTTCCTGATCCAATGTTTAACATTGCATGCTTGCCAGATAAATCACCTACTTCGCACCTTAACATATTACTGGAAATGCAGGTGGACTTGTAAGTTCCCTGGATAAAAAAGGAGGAAATAAGTTAACTATTATTCAGTGATTTTTGTTCCAGCACAAACGCAAGTACCGTATATTCTCTACCTAATACCGTTAAAGATTCGGCTTTTAATCGCTCTCGATTTAGCAGTAAAAAGATAACACTGAACTCTATCCTCTGTAGGAAAATCGATGACGACTGGAAAATTTAACTATGCAATGCTCATAAAAATGAACGGAAAAGTTCGAAAAAGTCTCAAACCTATAAACAATGTCATAAGTACAGGGTCAAATATGACCAACTGAAAATATGCCTTTCTTTGTGCCTTACAGGCTGTGTTAGTCTCGTAACGTACCGCAGCTACATGCACAATTTTTTCCTTAAAATAACTCTTCTTTCGTGCAGATTGGCACCCTAGCCTCATGATACTTACGGCTAAATCGACAAGATAAGGGTTGTAATGTCCTCCCAGGCTCTTACATCTCGGGCCCATCTCAGCGTAAGTGTCATTTCCTTCAGGGTTGACATGTACGTGCCATTTGTGGTCCATACTCTGATTAAGACACAAGTAAAACAATTAGCTCAATTCTGCTTTTCAATTGAAAATCCTTCTAGTTGCATTACGTATGGAACCAACTAAATGTTTGAAATATCAGTAAAAGATGTAACGTCTTTAATTTTGAAGGGTAAAAAATAGGAAATCAAAGAGTTCTTTGCAAGGGATGTTACCTTTTTGCTGGAGTCGGAAGCGTAATAGAGATCAACGTAAATAGAAGTTTCCTCTGACGTCATCATCATATCATTGGACTTGTACTGAACCTGAAGGTTGAAACAGACTTAATTATAACGTAAGTCAACTTGGAGGTCTGACTTGATTTGACTGACAGCTTGTTAGGGAATAGAGATTCTACGCAAAGTCAACAGTCCACGATTAGTAAGAGATGTCCGTCCGTAAGGAAAGGCAGTTCGGTTGTACTGAAAAAAACTTTCCAAGAGTATTATAACCCTCTAAAGTTGGTCCTGCTATCGTTATGACAAAATACTGCAGTTGTACTGCAGACGATTTGATTTAACGAAATATGGGCTCTCTGGGGCAGAGTGAACACTTCAAGGTCCCTATGGAGAGGTTCGGCTGTATACTGCAAATAACTTACCAAGAGTACATAACCCTTTATAGCTGGTCCTGTGAAATTTATCATGGTTTTCATAATAAACATATTGTCCCCGTCCGCCACCTGGAAAACATCTGCACACACCCATCTCTTACTTCCCATCGTCTTCATCTTGTGAATGACAATGGATCGACCCTGGATGCTGTTTTTGCCAAATAACGGCAGATTGTAGTCTACGTGTATCCCTGTGTAACTTGAGAGGTTTAGAAAGGTTCCATACTTTCCACTCAGGTCACCCACTTCGTATTCATCATCGGTTCCTAAGAAAAGAAGGTTTATTTGCTAAATTAGTCGAATCAATCGATGAATTGACGCTTGACTAATAAGTCAATCGATCAATCAATAAATCAATAAAGAATAAATAAATTGATTAAATAAATCAATATATTTAGAATTTATTTACGATTCAGAATACTTATAAAAAAGTATTTGGTAACGTTTCTTTTAGAAGAAAATCAGCCCACGTCAGGTTTGGGTCAGATAAACATAGAACGAAGTGTGAAAAGCGTACATGTACCAAGCATTAAACATCCAGTGGGAAGTGACACTCTATTATGTGAATACAACTTACGGCTAAAACAGTCCTTAGCTCTCATCACGGTTGTAGAAAGAAACTATTGACAAACTGTAAACTCCAACCTGACTGTTGAATTTACAGTTGCCCTTTCAATTTATCTAGATATTTTCTAGGTGGACATAATGAAGTAAGAAAGGTTACAGATTGTGCAAGCATGAAATTCTTCTTCAACTTACCAGTTCCTGGGGCAGGACTGGATTTAACGTCCACGCCAAAAGGATTCCAGTGCCCTCCTAGATAGTTTCCAGCACAAGATTCCATTCCTGTGTAATGCATCTGCCACGGCATGGGATAGTTGTGGACATGGTAGCCTTGGGATTCCTTCTTTAACCCGGTCACATCTATTTCTGTTATGGAGGGATCGAATGGGGATGCCTGGGTAATCTTGAAACCGCCACTTACGCCATCGTGGACATTTGGCTTGAATGAAGCTTTGAGAACCCTTGGCTTCACTTTCATGATCTTGGCGCAGGCAAAAGGTGTCCGTGGATCGTCCATTGAGAACAAGACTATCGCCTTACCGATAACGCTATTATCACCACTCAGCGGCAAGTTGGTATCAGTAAAGGCAGCCTTAGTTTTGGATTCGCTTTTCGTCGCCATAGAAACGGTGACATTTCCATGTTTGGAGGTCAAATCACCGATAGAACAATTTTCGTGTCGTTTCTGGCTACAGTTTTTCCCATCAGTGTTCTCAGGATTGAAAATTGCACTCAGGTTGTGGCAAGAAGCTGATGCTTGAATCTGCCAATGAAACTGCTTTTGTGTTTCTGCATCATTGACGTAGAAAAGATTAGCAAAGACAGTGGTGTCTGAGTGCTCTTCAACTTGTCTCAAGTAAACGGACCCTGCCACTGGGGCCTTGAAATACGCTACGGCCGTCAACATGGATTGGGTCGGAGTAATCAGAGCACATGCCTTGGGTGTGCTATTACTGTACAGTACTAGTGTCCTACCCATGATACTGTATGGGCCCATTATTGGAATCATCAAGTTCTGATTTGAATAATTTTGCTGTGCTGTGTTGGCGTCTAGGCTGCCCAGCATACCTGTCAGGTCTCCGATAGCGCATGCTTCGAATCTGGTGTCACTTGACAGACTGCACGAACCGTTATAGTATCCAGATTTCATAGCCATCATGGGGTCAAAAAGTCCTCCTACTGCGCCTGCGCTGCAGCTCATGTCCGCATTGCCATAATATATCATGGGTAACTGTTGAATGCTCCATGTCAGAGTCTCGTTGATGCCTGTTAGGTTCACCATGATGCTTGTAGTATTGTGTCCGTGTGGATGGGAGAAGACTACTTCGCCCTTTATTCCACTCATGCTGAAAACGGCTTGTAGCTGATGACTGGTGGCCGATGAAGACCTAATGATACATCCTGTAATGTATGAAATATAAAGATCACAATGACGGCCTTTTACATCTATCCCAGTCAAAAACGCGTATGGTACACTTGAAACCACTCGAGGTTCAGTAATATTTATCCACCTCAGGTAGGGTCCATGAAAAATTCAATGTGATTATCATGCAACAAACGAATGAAATCAGAAACGGTTCTTCGCATTTTTCTTCCCTCTATTGTAAAGCCTTTTTGACGCTAGCTTAGAATATCGATGTCTTTAATATAGCTAAGAAAATTCTTCACCGGAAAAGTTAGTTCTCCCTCCCACTTCATTATCCCAGGGGTAATGCTGAGGCGGAGGGTTCCACGCTCGTAGACACGCAGTGAGTACTCTCTCTCTCGAAAAGCCTCATATTATCCATTGATATTTGTCTACTATGCAATTAATCAACTTAACTAGCTCAACTGAATACACAACGAGCCAACGCAACGAAATGCATCATCGGCTAGCATTGGGCGGAAGTCTAAAGAACCTCAGAACTGGTGGTTGGCGTGGAAGCGTACTCGTTCCATGGGTAAATTTGTTAGTACAGTAATTATATGTTGCAAAAAGACAAAGAAAAATTTAAAAACGGCTCACATCAAGGGTATGAAGGGCTACAACAACATGCAACCACGGGAGTCTAACCTTCTTGTTTACGTTTGCATAAATTAAAACGCATGACCAAGTCCTTTGTTTGTCTCTCCACAAGCGGTTCCGTAGTCTCTCTGTTGTTTAAAGACTAAAACTTTTGTTTCAAGTATTACGCGGCTAAAAGTCATCATTGCAGTCCCTGAAGGCAAATACATTCCAAGTACGCCCACAATCAGGTATAGGTCTTTTTATGCTAACACAAGCCTGGGGCTATTCGAATTTTATCACTATATTTCAGCGCACATAGCGAAATTTAGAAATTTAGTTGCCAAATCTTCAGTGAATTGTTTTCCTTTCTTACAGCTTGTTTAAAACTATCGTTAAGGATAATAACGTCGTTCAGCGACGAAATCTTTAAAAATTAGGAAGTGAGGAAAATTTAATAACTCTGCATCAGTATTTATTGGTAATCTTGTCAACTTGAAAGTCTTATAAGAGGCTTGTTTAGCTTCAGTACTGTTAAGTGCAAGATAAATTGATTTGGACCAGTTACAACGTCTGTCGTGATTTTCGCTTGCTCCGGATCGTAAGGTTTGCGTGCTGTTCCAGATAATTAATCTGTTAATGAGTCGGCGTTGATTTCGTTAATCAAGCAGAATGGCTTGATGGCCGACGAACTTGAATAAAGACTGAGGATAAGAGCACCCTTCAGTTTGCATGTTTATACTTCTTAGTTCAAGGCTAAAGTTTATTTGTTGTTGTTTTGTTGTTGTTGTCGAAGCAGAAGAGAGGAAAAATTGACCAACAAAACACGTAAAAAGATTGAAAGAGAGTGATGATGATCGTGGGCGTATAAGCGTTGTAGTTGTTTTGTTGTTGCTCAGCTTTAAACCTCAGCAGGTTTGCAAAAACAATAAGACGACCAGGAAAATAGAAATTGACCGCTTTTAATGTTTATCTTTCGTTTATCGCAATTGTCGAGCATTAAAACGTTTTTCCCTTTGTCCAGTAAAAAATGTTCTAGAGTGTTGGTTGAAATACCTTAACTGCGATGTTCGTTGTAATTTGTCTTAATCGTCACTATTAGTGCTGCTCAACTTGATAAGAAATTACATCTCTCCTTCAATTTTTGTTGTCGACTAAGCTTTGACTGAGGTTTTTATCTCTCCAGAGAATGTTGGAAAATGATTTGGGCGCTAGTCTGCATCGCAGGGCAATATGGCGATCAAGTCCAAAATGAAGATATAGCAACAAAGGAAAACAATGAGAACAAAAAACAAAGAACGAATAAAATGAAGGGAAAGAACTCTAAGCATCGCCATCAAGCCAGTGTCTGCACCTTTAGTTGACGATGAACAATTTAGTGGCCTCACCGTAAAACTTCCTTTCGAATATATTGCATCACGTAATTCTAAATCTCTTCAAACTAATCCAAACCACTCAGTACAGAGTAAGTCAATATAGCAGTGCTTCCTTATTTTGTGCAGATTTATCTTGTCGCGAACTCTACCGAAGCAGTCACGAACCTGCTATGTATGAATTATCTTTGTACACACGCCACATGCATCTAGCAAAATACACCAAACAGGTCATTTCAAGTAAACCTTCACTTATTAAAGAGGTTGGTTAGCATCCTGTCTTGACGCGTCATAGCTGAGAAAGAACTCAATTTTTTTCTCCAGAAACTCGACAACTTTCAAAACCAAACTTTAAATGGCATCAGAAAAGGACAGACACACTTAATTTACTTTCAATTTTAATTTATCAAACAGTGAAACGGCCTAAATATCACACGATGCAAAGCTAATCAATATTTCACGTCTTACTTGTATTGTATGATATTGGTTCGAGTCAGTGGAAGTCTAAAAAAGCCTTGAGAGCAGAATTTATAATAGTTAAGTTGTTTGCCTTCTTTGTGCTTTTTTGATCAGATTTTCTTTAAAAAATTGTCCACATATATTACCTTTTGCTTAAAAGGTGCGATTTCCAATTGCATGGGGCAAATTAATCCCATGTTAACGTTGAATGCCATCAATAATTCTCGGATGCTTGATGCCATCTTCGCACTAAATGTGGTTTAGAGTGATCCTGGACAACGTATTTTTCTTGGCCATGCTTGTGATTGTTTTTCGACTCTTTCAATTAAACGGTTTGATGTTGCACACTGTTTCTGTATCCCGCCGGTGTTCAATTTGATTCGTCCCAATCGATATTAAAATACGACTCGTAAATTTACTGGCGCTTTGAACTTAGTTATGACCCTAAGTGAATGTATCTTGGGTTTTATAGCTCCATTTAGTAAGGGGTCGAAAGCTTACTACCGTTACCATTCTGCAGTGTAACTAAGGACAAACTAGTTTCTGACTAAAATTCGACGTTTCCCATAGCAGATCAGTCGGAGACTAATAATCAGTGATAGGCTTCTCACCTGTGTAGACAAGAACTGCAAACTTGATAAATGCTGAAGACATGGTATCAGGAAAGGCGAGTACTCTTCCGGTATATTGTGTTGAAAGGAGGCTCACCTCTTGCTAGCACGAACGAACTGGCTTTAATAACTCATGGGTCCTTGAGACTTATATATATAGTCGTTAACAAAGAGGAACTGAATTGAAGGTAATTTATTATCTATTGAGGTCACGCATTTGCTTGGTAATGAGCTATTTAATAATCAAAAGGCATAATTGTTGATCAAGGGAATAGAGGCGCTAATCACGTCACAAAACGCCGCGTATTTAATGCGGAATATATTCGCCAATGAGGTCAAACCAACGAAAAAAACACAAGCAGTTGCTTTATTAGTTCCGGAACAAACAAAGAGACACAGTATGCTACTTAATCTATTGATGATTTGATTCCTTTTACGCAAACGATGAACAGTTTAACCCTTTAATGCCCAATAGTGACATATAGACTTTACTCTGTCTAACGCCAGACGATTTTACTCGTCAAAGGGAGACCCCTTGGGCACTAAAGGGTTAAAAAACTATCTCCTTTAACCCTTTAATGCCCAATAGTGACTTATAGATTTTACTCTGTCTAACGCCAGACGATTTTCTCGTCCAAGGGAGACCCCTTGGGCACTAAAGGGTTAAGAAGCGATGAAAGCCGACACAAAATTGAAAGATTAAATGAACCGGCGTCTATAGCCAGTTTTATAATTGTTGATCAAGAGAATAGAGGCGCGAATCACGTCACAAAACGCCGCGTATTTAATGCAGAATATCTTCGCCAATGAGGTCAAACCAACGAAAATAAAACAAACAAACAAACAAACAAAGAGACACGCA
>JAHPZR010009625.1:40000-77500 GCA_019787425.1 Platygyra sinensis | reverse complement strand
GCTGAGAAAGAACTCAATTTGTCCTCCAGAAACTCGACAATTTTCAAAACCAAACTTTAAATGGCATCAGAAAAGGACAGACGTGTACACTTAATTTACGTTTTAATTTATCTAGCAGTGAAACGGCCTAAATATTACACGATGCAAAGCTAATCAATATTTCACGTCTTACTTGTATTGTATGATATTGATTCGAGTCAGTGGAAGTCTAAAAAAGCCTTGAGAGCAGAATTTATAATAGTTAAGTTGTTTGCCTTCTTCGTGCTTTTTTGATCAGATTTTCTTTAAAAAATTGTCCACATAAATACCTTTGCTAAAAGGTGCGATTTCCAATTGCATGGGGCAAATTAATCCCACGTTAACGTTTAATGCCATCAATAATTCTCGGATGCTTGATGCCATCTTTGCACTAAATGTGGTTTAGAGTGATCCTGGACAACGTATTTTTCTTGCCCATGCTCAGTGTGATTGTTTTTGGACTCTTTCAATTAAACGGTTTGATGTTGCACACTGTTTCTGTATCTCGCCGGTGTTCAATTTGATTCGTCCCAATCGATATTAAAATACGACTCGTAAATTTACTGGCGCTTTGAACTTAGTTATGACCCTAAGTGAATGTATCTTGGGTTTTATAGCTCCATTTAGTTAAGGGGTCGAAAGCTTACTACCGTTACCATTCTGCAGTGTAACTGAGGACAAACTAGTTTCTGACTAAAATTCAGTTGTAACAAGAAAATATCTTTTATCTTCGACGTTTCCCATAGCAGATCAGTCGGAGACTAATAATCAGTGATAGGCTTCTCACCTGTGTAGACAAGGACTGCAAACTTAATAAATGCTGAAGACATGGTATCAGGAAAGGCGAGTACTCCGTCCTCCGGTATATTGTGTTGAAAGGAGGCTCACCTCTTGCTAGCACGAACGAACTGGCTGTAACTCATGGGTCCTTGAGACATATATATATAGTCGTTAACAAAGAGGAAACTGAATTGAAGGTAATTCTATTGAGGTCAACATTTGCTCGGTAATGAGCTATTTAATTATCAAAAGGCATAATTGTTGATCAAGAGAATAGAGGCGCTAATTAATGCAGAATATCTTCGCCAATGAGGTCAAACCAACGAAAATAAAACAAACAGTTGTTTTATTAGTTCCGTAACAAACAAAGAGACACGCAATCTTGTAACTGAAAATATCTAACACAGTATGCTACTTAATCTATTGATGATTTGATTCCTTTTACAGAAACGATGAACAGTTTAAGGGGCGATGAAAGCCGACACAAAATTGAAACGATTAAATGAAACCGGCGTCTATAGGCAGTTTCTAAAACAAAAATAACTGACGTGCGACGGTTTAAAACAAGTCCTTTACAGGGTGACAAGAGAAAAACATGCAATTAAATATTGCGCGTAATCTGATGGAATAGACCCCTTAATACAAATTATTATTACATATATATCGTATTAGAATACAAAAATAAATTTGTCGATTATGTAATAAGTCGTTAAAGCGCCATGAAAGAAACAAAATATATTGAATAACTTTGAGCTTTTATCGTCATAGAGGTTTTTTTATTTCTTGTGCTATCCTGTCAAGAAGACAATGATCTTTTTCATGTTTGCCTCTTACGCTAAGTGAACGTACTTATTCCGGTCTTTCAATTGGTTCTGCGTGGTCAGCTTCGCGTGATTCCCTTTAGTTTGACATCAATGGCCAAAGTGCGTTAGAGACGTCATCACGTGCACATATCAATATCGATCACATTCAACACATTCGTCTATCATCAGGCCAAGAGATTCAAATCATATTCTCTTGATCAGGCCTGATGACATATTTGTGTTTTTGCTGCGGTTTTTAAGAAACTAAACTTAATGACATTGATTTAATTGGAAATGCACGTCTTTTTCCAGGATGTTCCCTTCTGAAGCAATTTGACTGGGTGGAAGATTACTTTCCGACTGATCTGTCAATGCGTTTCTTTCGTAATTGTTTGCTAGCTTTTAGGGGTTTATATTTATTTTTTGTAAAATGATTCTATCTGATAGGGATGGCACATCCACCCACTATGGAACTCCGACAATCAAAAAGGCAGGTCCTCTCACAATCGTTATTGAGGATATTGCATGATCGAGGTTGACAACTCACGCCAGAAAATTTTGTCTTAGTGCTGTAACTCGAGAAAAAACAGTTTTCATTTCTTGTGTAACGTTCATCGAAGTTTGTTCCAATAAACAAGGGTACTTGAAAATGCGGACGCAGTTCTTAAATTCAGTATCTCTCTATCTAATATTAATCACATCGGCCTTTACTTTATGGCAAAAATATCTGGTCGTGTTTCTGGAACCGATTCGAAAGGATTTGCAGTCATCTTAGAAGTGTAAACCGACTGTTCAAAACCTCACCGCTGCTTTCCTAACTTAACCTGTAGGAAGTCAAAAAATTAACGTTTCTACAAGCTTGAATCAAAGTAAAACCAGGTGCAATATTAACGTTTCGTGGTCTGGAGTCTTGGGATTCTTGCGGATCAGTCTGAATAAGTATTAAAATTATGTCTCAAACATTGGCGGGTTTTTTTTTTTTTTGCTAGACAATATAAAAAGTTGGAACAAGAAAATCACATTTCGGTTATCTCCCGGGGGTTATCTTCCTCTCCACTGAGAAGCAGTACATTATTATTATTTGTATTCTAGCTTTACCTAATAGCCCTTTACACGGTTAGCTTTTCTCATTTGCATTACAATGAATTCTAGCATGTATGTGAGGCAATTTCGGGCTATTTTGCAGTTTTAGCCCGAAATTGCCTCGCATCCACGTTGGATTACATTGTAATGCAAATGAGAAAAATTAACCGTGAAATGGGCTATTCTGACACAAGTAAATGGAAAGCTCTCAGCCAAGCCTGCTAATCATTCAGCTGCAACATTACATGGACGCCCTGTTTCAAAATTCAACACAACTTTTAAACTCCACTTTAAGAAACAATTTACTGGTAGTCCACGGAAGATAAAATTACACCGGAACACAACATTAGATGTGCAGTGCTTGTACGAGTGGCAAGAGTGCGGCCACTTGTTAGTCAAGTGCTGCTCAATGCCTCAATATCAATGTGCTTCAAGGTTTTGCAAGAAAATAGGTTTTGCGGAAAATATATGCAATTAACTCAAAAAAGAGCGAAAATACAATGATTGTCTACGGATTGACGTAAATTTGTAATTGGGTTTATTAGTGGTTCAGTTCTATATTGTCCCGTTATAAGTTGGCTTTGCAGTTAATAGAAACGAATACAATACTCTGTTTATGGAATGACGCAGTTTTGTAGGTTGGGTTTATGAGCAATTGATATTATTTAAGTTGGCTTTGAAGTTAATGACAAGGAAAACAAACATAACAGTAAGGCCTCTTCCTTAAAAATAAACCATTTATCAACTTCTGAAACCACGTAAACTGGTTGAGCAGTATATTCAACAGTTCTACAATGCATTAAACTGCATGTGTATTGACAAGCCAACTTTTATAACCGAATGAATGCACCGATGGTGTCATTAGTCTGTGTTTGGTTTTTTTTTACAAAGCCGGCTATATGATGTATATCGGATGTATTGGACAGTTGTTTTGAAGTGCTTTTGTAGAATATCTTAAAAGACAAAAAAAGTTACTGAGTTCAATCGCGACTTGAAACTTATTTCCGGATAAAATAAACTGAAAAGCTTAGCACAAAGCAAGGCTGTGCAAAATCAAAATTACAGACTATCTATGATGATTTAATGTAAGGTTTTACAGACTTTGAAAACACCACCTATTCCATCCGTCCCTTACAGGGGCCATGAGAACTCGGCAAAAGTTGTCTTCTTTTTAATTTGTTCAGTTGTTTTTGTTGTAATTTGAAGAAATGCATCGCGGAGTAAACTTTAGATTTAAAGCAAGAATTGTTGCTTTGACTCAGCTTATGTTACCGACTGAAGATAATCATTAAATAGTAAAAAAATTATGAAATAAATTTCGATATTCAGAAGAAAGTCAAATCAAGATACTGTTTAGCTGAAACTTTCTTCTGAGCATTATTTTTGCACCTTGTAAGAAATATGTTATGATGTAAGATATTACATAACAAATAAGACTTTCTTGTTTTCTTGGCAACTCTCTGCTGATGCAATACTGCTAAACTTCGTATCTTTTAAGGGGGAGAAACTTAACTACAACAGCTGTACAAGTCTCACGGTGGCTAAGGAAATCTCAAAACCTCCCTTTTTTGGCTCCTGAAGTCCAGTGGGCGGCATCAAAGTTTACCGTGTTTGTTCGATTCACGTTTTAAATGAGTGGATCGTTTTCGAAATATAACAATACATTTTGCCAAAACACAGCATTATTCACAACTTGTAGTATGCGTTTGAGGAAATGTACAATATTTCGAAAATTATAGATGTTTAAGTGCTTTGATAGCCTCTTAAAGATCTATAATTTTCGAAATATTGCACATTTCCTCAAATGCATACTACAAGTTGTAGATAATGCCGTGTTTCAGCAAAATGTATTGTTATATTTCGAAAGGACTTCAGGAGCCAAAAAAAGGAGGTTTTGAGATTTCGTTAGCAACAGACTTGTAGTTAAGTTTCTCCCCCCTTAAGCCCCCATCGGGAACCCAGCAATTTTCAGCTTTTGTTTGTTGCCGAAAGAACCCAGTTAAATGCAACGCATGCGCAGTTGCTTGAAAACTTGAGACCGATTGCTTTAGCAGAAACGTGCCGATTTCTAACGATCCAGTCGTTAGAATTTCAAGAAATTTGGCAGAAAAATAGATCAGAGACCACGTGAATGATCTATCAAAAGAAATCTGAATTTTGACATAGGGAATTTTTAATAATACAGAAAACGATTAACGGCGAATCACGAAAATCGCCTATGTCAAAATTTTATTGGAACCATGTTGACAGAAGGGATTTAATGTCAAAACTTAGTGTGCAAAATATGAAAACAATCTAAGGACTGGATTTTTGTTAAATAAACAAAAACCATTATTAAAGCCTTGTTTTTAACCAGCCCCGTTGCCATGGCAACAGCACACACCCTAGTCAAAACGCGAGAATAAATATTTCTGTGGCTAGCCTTGACTCTTGCAAAAATTGGTCGCCAAAGCTTAAATAGTTTAAAAGTTATGGTGAATTAGGCATAGGCACTTGAAAACTGCGTTCGGCCAAATTAAAGGTTGCATTTTGCCTTGAAAGAACTCTATATTTTTCAAAGCCTTTTAATTAGCCGCCCTGACCCTGATCGTAAGGCGTCTGTAAAGATATGCAATCGCGGAAAAGCAAACTTTTGCGTTCATTTCAATCCATGTTTCACTTTTTAAGGTTTATTACATGCATGGTATTGCCCTAACTGCGAAATTTCTAGGTTTAACTGAGCTTTGTGCATAATGCATAGGCATAAAAGCTGAATGGTGAAGAATCTTTTCAGCTTTATTTTTGTTCTCAATCTGAGCGGTAAAAGAGTTATCGATCACCGATGGTATTACTCAGGCCTCAAATTCTCACAGGCATGAGCCTTGTGCAAACACTGAATGAGCATTGAGCGCGAGCTTTCATACGAATGAACATTTATGACTGGCTAGTGTGGAAATTAAACTCGTCAAGGCTAAACGATCAATTGTGCTTGGATCATGTCTCTATTTTATATCGTACATTTGGAAAACTGGCACACCTTCGCAAAACACATAGAGTTTCGATGTTTCGTCAAATATTTAATGGTTCTTACTCAGTGTTCCGTTAACCTAATCTTTTTCTGGATCAGATAAACCTATTGTCCTGCTGACAAACAACTTTTTAGGACTTCAGTTTAACTAGCTCTTTATTGTGTAATCATTCTTCTGTGAAACATAAGAATACTATCTTTGTGGGACAATAAGGAGTTGATAGGGAAAGATAGTTAAACTTTGACGGTTACCATGTTAATTAACTTTTCTGAAATAGAAAATCAACAATGTAAGCTACTCACCCAAGTAAAGAAAGATTGTACTGAAATACAGCGTGATTAATGCCGAAAACATGGTATCGGGAAGTTCAACAGCCGGAGATAAATACGCAATTTAGGCACTTCTCTTGGCACCTCAAATGTCCAACTGGCTTTGAGTCGAGAGTAAGTTATGCCTATAAGTCTTTTGCAAACAATAAATGCTCTAGTGGAGGCTTTTTGTTCTTTAGTGAAGAGCTCATCTATTAGCTCATTGTTATTCGCTAAAACTGAACAAAGAAATAAGTCAACGACCCCATATCATGCCTAATTCAATAACGGAATTTTAATTTGTGCAGTCGAAAACAAATACTAATATAACCATGTCTTGGCGGATGTAAGTGACGAGGAAAGGACAAAGATCCACTCTACTGAGAACATCTAATGTCATGTGTTTCCCTACGTGATTCCACCATGAGAAGCAAGAAAGGAAACAGTTTCGCCAAGAAAACAGCGTGTTCAGTCAACTAAACTATGCGGTGTTATTAAATGGTCTGCTTAGTGACCCGAATCTTCCCATACATAAAGAGTGGCTTTACATTGCATGCATGATATTGCCCTAAGTGAATTTTTTGGGTTTAAGCTTTGTGTATAATGCGATCTGAGCAGTTAAGGTGGCCGAACGCAGTTTTCAAGTGCCTATGCCTAATTCACCATAACTTTTAAACTATTAAAGCTTTGGCGACCAATTTTTGCAAGAGTCAAGGTTAACCACAGAAATATTTATTCTCGCATTTTGACTAGGGTGTGTGCTGTTGCCATGGTAACGGGGCTGGTTAAAAACAAGGCTTAAATAATGGTTTTTGTTTATTTAAAAAAAATCCAGTCCTTAGATTGTTTTCATATTTTGCACACTAAGTTTTGACATTAAATCCCTTCTGTCAACATGGTTTTAATAAAATTTTGACATAGGTGATTTCCGTGATTCGCCGTTAATCGTTTTCTGTATTATTAAAAATTCCCTTTGTCAAAATTCAGATTTTTTTTGATAGATCATTCACGCTGAAAATTGCTGGGTTCTTTGCATCGTTACCTTTTCTAACATATCTTTGTAATAAAAGACTAAAGCCATCAATACACTGCGTTCAATTAAAGAGAAAAATAACACAGATAGTGCGGGTGAGTGTTGAGTAAATAAAATGATCGCTCTATTGACGGCATGTTTGTTCTTTGAAATCCTTGTGCACGTGCTGAATTGCATCAGCAAAAGCGCGCGCGAAAACTTTGTTCGGCCACCTTAAGGAGTAATCGATCATCAATGCACGAGCGTTACGAAATGTTTCATGGTTCTTACTCAACGTATGTACGTCCGTTTATTCTGTTCCGTTAACCTTTTTCTGGATCAGATAAACCTTTTGTCCTGTCGATGAACTTAACCTTTAAGAAGTTTTAACTAACTCTTTATAGTGTAATATTCAAAACACCGATAAGAAAACTATTCGTTTAAGTTTACCAGCTTAACCTGTGCGACAACAAAGAGTTGATAGGGAAAGATAGCTAAACTTTGGCGGATACCATGTTAGTTACCTTTGCAGAAACAATAAATCAGCAATATAATCTATTCACCCAAGTAAACAAAGATTGCAAAATACAGCGCGATAAATGCCGAAGACATGGTATCGGAAAGTTGGGTACACAAGCCAGAGATACTGCCGGTGCAATTTAGGTTCTTCTCTTGGAACCTCAAATGTCAAACTGTCTTTGAGTCGAGAGTAAGTTATGTCTTTAAGTATTTTGCAAATAGGAAATGCACAAGCGGAGGCTTATTTAAAGAGTTCATTCTGATATAAGCTCATTGATATTCGCTAAAACAAAGAAATAAATCAACGATACCATGCCATGCGTATTTCAATGATGGAATTTTGTGCACTCGTAAACAACAGTCATAACAAAGTCTTGGTGGGAGTAAATTATAGCAAAATGGACAAAGCCATGATACTCTCTAACTGAGAACTTTTAACGTCATATGAATCCTTTACGTGATTAGACCAAGAGAAGCAAGAAAAGAAACAATTTTCATTTCTTGTAGTACGTTATTGAAGTCTGCTCACTCCAATAAACAAGGTACATATAAGGTATGCGGCCTCTACTTAGTTGCCAAGATATTCCGTGCAGTTTCAGAACCTATTCGAAAGGATTTGCAGTCATTTTAGAAATGAAAATCAATCGGCTTCAAAATTTCTCAGTTGGTTTCCTTAATTTTTCCTTTAGAAATTCAAAAACCAACATTTCTCCAAACTCGAGTCATAGTAGAAACAGGGCAATATTGATTCTGTATTTTGTGGCTTGCAATCTTAAAATTCTTGCGAATCAGTCTGAATTAGAATATTTGTATACTCCATAATGTAAAAAGCTGGAACAAGAAAGTGGCAGTTCGGCAATGTTCTTCTCCAAAGCGGGACATGACGATAGGGTTTTAAAAAAAAACTGGACGATAAGAAAAAAAACTCAGGACATTGGGGGTTTTCCGCTCACTCATGCTTATCAAATGCATTAGGGTTTATGCAGTATTATTGTTTGTACTCGAGTTCTCAGTCAAGCATTGCCTAATTTCATACGTTGGGGGCCTGGGTACGAGTCCGTCTATTATGGGATTAACAACGCAAGACCCATATATTCAGAAAGAGCACACCGAGCTTTACAAAATCCTCAAGTTTCGTGTTAATTGGGCCAATATTGAACAAGATACGGCCATTCAAAAACTTCAAAATTTGCAAAGAAATGTATGGATTTCCGGACAAGTGTCCGGCAATATCCATACATTTGTTACTAAATTTTGAAGTTTTTGAACGGCTGTATCTTGTTTGATATTGGCCCAATTAACACGAAACTTGAGGATTTTGTAAAGGTCGGTGTGCTCTTTCAGAATATATGGGTCTTGTGTTGTTAATCCCATAATAGAAAGACTCATACCCAGACCCTCACGGTATGAAATCCGGCAATGCTGCCTGTGGCACCATTACTGGGATCCAGACCCAACACACAACTTTTGAACTCGCTCCACTTAAACTCCATGGAAGATAAGAAACCAGAAGACAAACTTACACGTCATGTACGGTCTAATATGATCACTGTGTCTATGGATTGATGACGCAATTTTGTGATTGGTTTTATTAACAATTAGTTTTACTTCAGTTGCAGTTGATGGCAAGAGAAAACAGAGAGTAACTCCTTACACAGTTAAGCTCCTTACACGGAATATCTTTAAATTAAAACAACTTTTTTGTTTTACTGTAAGCGCCTTATAGTAAAACAAAAAAAGTCAATGACACCATACCATGCGTATTTCAATGACGGAATTTAGTTGCACAATCATAAACAATAGTCACAACCATGTCTTGGTGGGGGAAAGTGATGACGAAAAGGACAAAGATCTTCCGGCTCTAACTGAGAACATCTAACGTCATCTGTTCTCTTTGCGTGATTCGACCGGGCTCGAGACAAGAAAGAATCGGTTTAACCGAGAAAGCAGCACACAGCTAACCTAGATTATGAGCTCGAGATCTCTATCGCGTGATCGATAGCTGACCAGGGTGCAACTCGAGTAAAGTATCACGCGATAGAATTTGCTGAAATCGAATTGTTTTATATACATCTACTGGTCGCTCTAATCTTTCTATTTATTCTCTTCACAAACACTTCGAAAACGCAGTGAAGCGGCCGCAAGTTTGTTGACCACCTCACACCGGCTGCTCAATATCTACAACAGAATTGATAGCGAACAACGTAGCCAATCAGAGAACGGCAGTCGTGGTGGAAACTTGACGGTTATGATCGTATCCTGCCGCTAATTGAAAATGCCAAGCAAATCAAAAACAATTTCATCTCAGTGAGATTAAATCATAACCGGATGTGGAGCTACGATATTTATAATTTTCTGACGTTGTGACCTTCAATAGTCTTTTAATCCACTTTGAGTTTCGCAGTAATGATTTCATTGCGACTCTAGTGCGAAAATAACTTCTATGCCGGATTACTGATATTTTCTCAGTGCCGGCCTATAACCAATTACAGGAACAACAAAGAGAAAACGTGATCGGACATGACTCTATGCGTGAGTATGAATTGATATTGCATTAGCTGACAGTTTATAAACGCATTAAATAAAAGCACTTGTAAGTTTTAATATTTATGGCATCTGCCCAGAAGCAAATTAAATCTTGTACTATATTATACGATTTAAGAAATTAGAAAGCCAATGGGGAAAATGTGTATTATAATTCTATTGGCAACATTGCGACTGTTAAATCTAATTTCTTAGTGATCTTTTTTTCAATCTTTCATAGTCAAGGTGAAATTAAAGTTATGTAAATTAGCGGCCAGGTCGAAGGAGGTGCCACACAATTAAACAACACGGAATGGAGGTTCAGAGTACATTTTATGCTGAACTAATAGTTTCTGTTAAAAGGTTGAATCGAGCTAACTTTTTATTTCGCTGCATAAAAAAGCCGTCGTGATCTCTGACTTTTGACTTTGCAGTTGCCACACTCTCAATGCGTGGGCGAAAGTGTTTTCCTTGTTTACAAAGCACAATCGAGATACATGGACTCACTGAAAGCACGCTGAACGTTGTTTAAAACTGGGGGAAGCCAGTTCAGGAAACAACAAGCTGTAGATCTGGGAGTGCAACTGTTACTGGAGAAAAACTCAAAGCATAATCAAAGATAAACAATTGATTGATTCCCTACTGATTTCAAGTTTTCCGAAGTAGTATGGTGCAACCCGGAATAATAATTTCACAAAATATTCCAATGAGAAAATCTTTGAATTGTTAAAACCTGGTGTCTCAAAATTAAAGGTGGTAAGAGAGTCATACTAGGTCAGATTGCTTTTACCAACATCTATTTCTTCCGGGCTAAACTGAAATGTATGATATTTGTCTTGTTTATCCGCTCTCCCCGTAAGTGCATGAAGCGTAACCTTTATTTTGCGTCAGTATCAATCAAGAAACCAAAGTCCAGCTTCGCAAATGTCGTCACGGAAATTTCGTAATTCTTGGCTACAGTTAACCCCCTCTTTGTTTTAAAGTAACCGAAGTTTTCTGACAAGTATCTATTAAATAAAAATAAACGACGAAATGTTTTTTGTTTGTTTTCAGTGTAATGAAGATTAACAGCTGTTCACTACGTAGTCAGTGGCCCTGAAACTTCCGAAATCCTTTCACTTTCCTTCAGGCGCAAAACAACAGTTTTTATGGGTTTCTGTTGTACTCCGTCATTCTAACCACATCCGATCCATGCGGTAGGCTGCGTCGTGGTAAAGAGGGACGTACTTAGTTTTGAATGTTGTAAACTCTGCGTAATTTTAATGATAATAGCCTTAACATTTCACAATGAGACGGAAACTTGAAATGGAAGGACGACATTGCCGGCTCGATCGTTTAAAAGTAAGAAACCGTGACTTTATGATAGGAACAGGAACAACCCGTACAACTTTCCGTTAAGATCTGATAGTCTTAAAACTCGCAAAAATTATGTCATTCTTATTATGCAGCAATATATTTGTTGTTTCCTCCACTGTATGTGAGTGTGTGTGTAGTTTATGACAAGAAGGAGAAATGAATACCGATAAGGAACGCTTTTCAGCACGCAAGGGCCACTGAGAAAAGAACAAACACTAAGAAACTTAATGTCGCTATAATGAAACAGTATCGCAGCTTAATTTTTTATTTCATGAAGTTCTTAACTCACTTACAGGTTTCTGTTTTAAAATTTGTGTTATAATTACGATGATCCACTTGAAATTTATGTCTATTGTCTTTCGAAAAACCTCTGGCACAACGTTGAACTCTACCTCAGTTTATCATGGACATCAACGGAACCGTTGGTCACCAGTCGGTAATTAGCAGCAACGCCGTAGCTAGTAACAGGCCAACCGAGGCACTTGCCTCGGTCATTTCTTTGGCTTTTGTTGCTCCTCTTGTTTAACTTAGGGGGAAAGCCAAAAAAAGAGAAATGCATCAATAAGTTAGTGACTAAAACGACCATGCATCTAAATACATCTGGCGGCAAGCTCTTACCAAAAGAGATAACTGATGCTTTTGAAAGTTGGGATCTCTTAAAATTCTTTTTCTTAAAACTGGCAGAGGAGTACGCGGGAAAAGCACTTTACTTATTGCATGTACCAGTGAAGAACTTTCGAAACTGGGCAGAGGAGCTTTCCTCCTCTGGAAACTGGGTGAAAGATAACGAATACAACTCTGTTTATATATACTGTGTGAGGATTGACGAGTTCATGCGATCAGTCCTGATTGACGAATTCGGTGACCTCATGGTTAGTGCGCTCGTCTCCGGATCGAGCGGTCCGGGTTCGAGCCCTGGCCGAGGACAATGTGTTGTGTTCTTGGGCAAGACACTTTACTCTCACAGTGCCTCTCTCCACCCAGGTGTATAAATGGGTACCGGCGAATTTAATGCTGGGGGGTAACCCTGCGATGGACTAGCATCCCATCCAGGGGGGAGTAGAAATACTCTCAGTTGTTTCATGCTAAGGAAACCAGGATAAGCTCCGGCCTGATGGGCCACTTGGCTCGTATGCAGACTTTACCTTACCTTATTTTAGTAATAGTTAATAAAGTGGGATGGTATGAAGCCCGGCAAACATCAAAGGAGAAAACAAAAATGCTAAGATTTAGGTTGGAAGGTCCATGACCGTGCGAAATCTTTTTTTTTGTGGTCATACACTATGCATGAATTACGTAACCAGCACATTTCTATTGGTTAGATCCTCAGTACGGAGTAAACAACTATTGTGTTCTGTGCAGGGTCAAGGCCAAAAAAGCGAACAAGAACCTACAACAAAGAACTTTAACGGGTTTCATAACCATTCCCCTGTATTAATTATGTTTTAGCTCATGCTTTCAAGTGATATACTCTGAAGTTCATGAACAACTCCAACCATACTCTTAACTTTACTTTACTGATCTATAGATATAAACTTTGAAATGTGCTGCTTACGTCTCCTGATACTGTTTACTTATAGATTCCTTAAGTCAAATGACGATCACTTCATACAACTCAATCCTGTATCCCATTTCGTAAATCTCTTTAGAAGAGTTTACAATGTTTGCCATTGCTCCTTGCAGAATCAGAACAATCAGGGATTGGAGCGGGGTTAGTTTTCCAGTTGTGATCGTACTCGCAACTGCATGACCATCACAACGGAGACTGTCGATAATATGTCTTACTCAAAACTTTTATAACAGTTATGTTTTGCTTTTGCTTTAATTTCTTTGTGGTGTCTTCTGCTAGCTGGAACCTCAGTTACCAAGTGGTAAGTGGAATAAAATACCCATATCAATCGGTTTTGGGACAAGTGTTATTTAGTGTTTCAGGGTGGGATTGGAACTTCTCCCTCGTTTGAATTTTATACACAGTCGTTTGGAACATTACAAGGTGATGATAATTTTAAGGCTCAGTTTATCTTTGCTTCAGTTTATGAATTCCGCACTGTTTGCACTTTAAGTTCTTTGCGGTTTAACGCCAGATGAAAGGGGTTTGATATTGCTAGTCGGTGCTTCAGCTCAGGAAGCCATTTGTTGCATGGAAAAAGATGACGTACTTTAGTTAAACTTGTTTTCTTCTTTTATTCATCTTTAACGCTATTTGCGTCATTCGGATGGGTTGAATGTTTTAAGACTGAACTTGGCGTTGGCCATAGTCATGTTTTCATAGAAACGAAATATGCGTCATTATAGACTTTCGCTCATAACTGGTGTAACTGCATGTTGTTACTAACAATACTCTATGCTGACAAATTTTTGACCTCCGATCAGGCGTCCTCTTTAAGGTAGAGATTTGTTGTTGCTCTACCATACTTGTTTGCTGTGGCACCATAATGCAAATGTGCAACTTGGGTCGTCAGAAAAATTACTAGCAATGTCACACTGAAGAGCATAATTTAGCTGGAGATTACGTCAAAACATAAGTGCAGTAGAAAATTATTGCCACGTGGATTTTCCATACAAAAGAAGGAGACTGAGGAACAACAGAAAATCACTGAAAACATGACCGCGATCTACTATATACACCAGTGCAGTTCCCTCTCATCTTTCCCTGTCCATCTTTCTCGTGACCAGTTTGGCGTTTTGTGAGCGATTAGAGTCAGATTATTTAGCATAATCATGATCCCAATCTCTAAGTTTTGAAACCATTTACTTGAAACAGTCCGCGGATCCATCCGGTTATTTAACAGTCTCTGTAGGTAATGTGTTTGCGCTTAACTTAAAACATCCCCTTTCGCAATGTTGTAGAACGTGGCATTCTCAAAAGGAACAAATTTCTTCTTCAAATTAATCAGGTCGCTTCATCACCACGTTACCTGAGGCCTGCTTTATTCTCCTTGTCCAATATTCTTGACCACTTCCCTTCTCTGCGGTGGGACTAACAGATATGATTCCCGAAGGAAAAACGTCTCCCACAAATTGTTGTTATAATCAGTCCTCCGCTCTATCAGTGCATTAACTTAGCACTTCCTGTCTCTGCGGCGATTCAAAGAAAAAAAATTCTTCTACAAAATATTATACAGAGTCCTCGCCTTCATCATTCCGCAATCTCTGTACGTGGTGTGGCAAGAGATGCCTTCTCTTAAATGCTTCAGTAACACTAAGAGATAACGATGTTTTACATTTTCAAACAACGTATACAACACTTTATA
The DNA here is from genome assembly GCA_019787425.1 of Platygyra sinensis. Taxonomy (NCBI): domain Eukaryota; kingdom Metazoa; phylum Cnidaria; class Anthozoa; order Scleractinia; family Merulinidae; genus Platygyra; species Platygyra sinensis. Next base: position 62,836 of record JAHPZR010009625.1, on the reverse strand, counting down.
CTATTTTTGGACATGATCGCCTTATGCCTTAAATCCCAAGTAATTTACAGAAAGCGTAGAAAAGCGCAAGTAGATACCGTGGTACTGAATATCGACACGATTCTTGGTCCTGCGCAGTATCAAAAATCGTAAGTTGATGGTCAGTATTAGACACTGCAAGTAACTCTTGTGAAGCTTCTAGTTTCTTAAAAATTCTAACCGGAACATTGAATTTGTGGACGTGTAAGTGAAGGACGTGTTTGGACATATATACGTTTACAATCACAGTTCTTTTCAAAGTCTCAGTTCTCAAGGGAGTATGCACAGAAGTTTCATTGTATTTTAATTATGAATACTACCACTGCATAGGGAAAGTAATCAATGCTATTGGCAGTTGTGATTCTCACAAATTGATTGATCATAACCGTGCTGAAACACGCTCATTGAAAAGACCCTTAGGAATCGAGAGACCTCACTACAGACCGAGGCATTTACGTCAGCAAGTTAGGCTTTCACGTAGATGGTAAATATTTCAGGAATACAAGGTTGAGACGTTTTGGCTCTGTAACAAACAAACCTGTCTCTGAAAGGCCAGTAGTGAATGGTGACACTGCTGTGTGCCAAATACTAGACTGGGGAAGCTAAGACCGAGTAAGAAAGAAGCTGACACTGACCCAGGGTTAGCAAATGTATAGAGATACATTGCAGCATGCAAGATGGAGGTTCATTAGTAATTATTTCAACTGAGTTTAGAAAACACCCTGTGACAAACCGCACGCTAAAGGCTGTACATGAAAAACTCGGTAGACTCAGACAGAAGTGGTACGAGCTGTTGACCCAGTGATGGTGAGACTGAAATTAGAAAATTTATACCTTGATAATCGAAATAAACGAGTGATTTCCCTTTTGTTTCAAGTCTTTTAGGCAACAGCATTTTCTTTCTGTTTCCGTCAGTATCGAGTGATAGACATTCTTGTGTTCTTACTTTGTTTTTTGTTTTACATACAACCTTTATACTGAGGAAGCTAAGACCAAGTCCCTCGGACCTGTTTTTTCTACTCTTTACCGAAGCTAACGGTGATTCTTTCTTTGAATAACCAGTGGTGATCCTGGTCCTTCAAAAATCAATTCAGTTCGTAGGGGGCTCACGGTGATGTTGCCAGAGATTTGCAATTCTCACAAACTTCACTCGTGTTTCTAAAACTCGACAGAAACACGAATAAATCCCTGGTCAAACGGACCGGCAAGTAGTCGTAAGAGGACGCAAGTTGAACTTGCGGAGAGACTTGCGTTGGGTGGCCAAACGGACTCGCAAGTTTCCTCACAAGTACACGCAAGTCGCAAAAAAATATTTTAGGCAGAATATCCTCTATTTCAATGGCTAATGATAGATTAATGGACGTCATTCAACTTGCGTTGACTTGGGTGGCCAAACGATGAAAAACTTGCTTTGACTTGCGTGCAAATTTGATCTCGATCAAAGTGAGCGCAAGTCATCACACTAAAGTCAGCGCAAGTGCACGCAAGGCCTGGCCAAACGGAGTCCCAAGTAGACCCAAGTTTTCAACTTGCGTCTACTTGCGAGTCCGTTTGGCCAGGACTTAACGACTCTCTGTTTTTTTTCCAAAGTAATACAACAGGGTAAAAGCCGGATCGGTTATATCAGTAATAACTGCGCTAAGTGAGATATCGGTATTATATAATTGTTCGTTGTAGTTTTAACGTCTTCGTTTACGTAAAACTTACGGATATAGTATTGAACGGTTGATCAACAGGTGCGCGTTTCTACCGCCGGGAAATTCGGTGAAAGTTGAGCTACAAGTACCGGGTTTGTTTGAGACTCTTTTGTTTTCTTCTTGATATAGTAGCCGCCTACGTCTGGCAGACGACAATATCGTTGGTTTCACGGCATAGTGACGGGGCTCACTGAAAATGTAAAAACTTCTGTCATGTTTACACTGATTTCAGACCATTTCACAACAATCTGTAGCTGTCAGGTAGCTATTCGTCGCACAATCTTAGTAGATAATGGCAACTGAAGAGTCCACAGGTCTCGGAAAGTCGTGCTGTGCCTGTAGTCTGCATAAGATCTGTTCGCACAATACACCTGTAGCTTGTGACGGTATTTGCATTTATGAAATGAACCTTCTCAGAACCAGTTAGATTTGTTTACCCAAGACTTTCAAGTCAATCATCAGAATTCTCAGGAAGGTGGCAAAAACACCGTCCTCGTGGAACTGTTTTTCTGACTAGTGATTAAGTTACATAATTTATTTCTTGCACGAAAACTAAGTATAAATATATGTATGCCGGTGCATCACTGAGATGGCAGCTAGAACCTGTTTATTTTCCTAACTTTAAAGGAGCTCAGTCACGGAGTATTTTGAGTTCTTTTGGCCTTGTACAGAATTACATTTAAATTGAAGAAAAGAAATGAATAAACTATAAAGGAACAAGGATGATTAAGGATGGAAAAGATTAACACGGATTACCCACAACGAATTTGAAAAATTTAGCCTAAACTTTTCGAGGCGGGCAAACTATGGCGGAGCTCACCGTGGTTATTGTTAATCCTTATAGTGCCGATTTGTGATCACTGATGTGTTTGCGTCAAAGGCTCAGCTTTTGACTCACCCCACCTGAGACAACCTCCTAAATGTGCTTCAGCTGTTGTTCAGCGGAAAAACCAATCAAATGATATCAAACAACTTGTCTGCTTTACACCTCTTGAGCACTTCAAACTTACGTTGGTTTGCTTTACGTATGCAGCGCATTTTCTTTGTTTTCAGTGACACAAGAACTTCACAATTAATTCCATAGCTACAGCAACGTCGGGTATTGGACCTATGGTATTCCGCATTCCATATATTAATGGAAACTCGGTCATCTTTTAGTCACTTAAAGGCAAGCCATTAAGATCAACAGACTAAGAACAAAGTGCAGTAATAGTAACGGAACATTCATTCTTTCCGTTTCCTATATACAGCATATATACAAAACCATTACAATGATATAAATGATTCTTTTGTATTTACAAAATCCTTGCGGCTAAATGTTTGGCTGAATGTATAAAATTGAATCACGCAGCATAACTATCCTGAACCTTCATCATCGCTAGCGGTGGCTACAGAAACAAAATTCTCTTTCACTCCAAGTCTTAATTTTCGTAGCATTACTGAACTTATTTGTTCTTTGAAACATTTCATCGACAAACCAACGACAACTCCGACAGAGGGGAGTAAGGTTAACGTTACTGCCAAGATTTTACTCGGCGCCGTGTTGGTTAAAATCGCTCGAGCGGGATTTCTTGAATTGTAATAACATTCGTACGACGAGTTCCTCGAGCCCCATCTTTCGCTAAAGCTTTTAACATGTCTGTAAACGTCATCCGTCGTTCCGCAGTCGTAGTCTCTGAGTTTGTACGAACATTCATCGGTGATTCGTCGTCGATTTTTCACGACTAATGCCTCACGTAAGGATGCGTTGTTGTATGAAACAAAAATCTGTAGGCAAGGATAATAAATTAAGCATTTTGTGTACCTATTTCGTCCAGTGCAGTGGCATTGAAGTCGTCTGTCGGAATCTGTGATTAGTTTTGTTGCCGTGACATTACAGAATCCCATTTCGTATTGTGCACTCTCAATCTTTGGTAGAGTCACTAGAACCAACACAAGTAGGAGAAACAAGCTCGAGGATATAAGGACACTCTTAGCAATGCGTTCCACCAGCTTAATATTTGTAGCTTGCTGTCGCGGCCAGCTGACATTCGGACTCATAATTCTTACAGTCTTGAAACTGCGAGGTTGAGTTCCAACATTCCGAAAATTCTCTAGTGTAGGATAACCTTGATTTTCCCTGTGTATAAAGACAAATAGGACATTTTAAAACTGAGTCGAAGTTGAGATCTCTATTGACTTGCCAAAACGTGCTCAGTACAGTGGAACCTCGATTTAACGAACCTCTATTTAACGAAGTTCTCGATATAACGAACAATACTCTATGTCCCGGCCAAAATTACAGTAAAATGTATGGAATAGAACCTCGATATAACGAACCTCGATATAACGAATTCCTCGATATAACGAAGTAATCCGGAAGCCCAAACGTGAAATATACCTCGATATAACGAATTTCAACGTCAAAACGGGACAGAAGATAAACGCTGAACAGATCAACAATCAGGAAATCCTTTAATCCTTATGGCAAAGAGACAGCAACCTTTCAGTCAACGGCTTATTATATGTAGTTGACATTGGCGCTATAGTATTTCCACAGAAGTCACCTGCGTTACAAATCAATCATTAACTATGACCTCGATATAACGAACTTTTTGGTCGTTTCCCCTCAAATTCGTTATATCGAGGTTTTCGATATAACGAACCCTCGATTTAACGAACAAATTTGGCTAGTCCCCAGCGACTTCGTTAAATCGAGGTTCCACTGCATCCGCCATCTTGACTGTCCCACGTGCGCATGAAATGTGTAAAGCAATACTGTAACATAGTCTACGTTTGAGCAAGCCGTTTGTGTCTCTTGTTCGTGATGAAATGCCGGCATTTAATTTCTAGCTTTTAAAAGTAACGTAAAAAGCGTCTCCTCCATACTCACGAACATTACAGACCATTACAGTTCAGGGCTAGCTACAGATAGACACGCAGGACACCCAAAAGGTTGACAAATCCTCGCCCCAAACAAATACAATTGTTTAATCGCTCAAATATAAATAAATGATTTCCATGAAAGACATCAGCAAAGCTTGAACGAAAACGATGATAGGTAATGATGGGGCATATAAACAGACTGTGCTACATTCTCCTAACTCAGCAAAGTTGCACACGGCTATAAAACAGATCCTTTTCCCAAGGCATCACTAGCCTTTTAATATCATAACGCGAATTTCAAGTTTCTTTTTATTGTGAAATAGTTACTTAGTAAAACAAAATGTCAAAATCATTTGCGTCTTTCGCCGCGTAAGATAATGACATAGCCGTGTGCACCTGTCCTGCTCGCCACGGAAGCCCGCTTGTTTAGCTTACAGGCAGGCGTTCCCTTAAGTGTCTTGACTTTTTTGTTCGGTGTTTTTCTTGCATAACCTACTGGCGCCGGAACGACATGTGCGGATCGAAAATCAATTCTCGAACCATCTTCACGCTCTTATGCCAATATATATAACTGGATTTATGAAAAAGGTGCAAAACATTTCGACCTCTATTACCCTTATTTCACCTTGATTTCACCCAACTTTTAAGCAGCCTCCAAGCCATGTAAACGGGCAGAAAATAAAGAAAGGACGGCAATGCAAGGGTTATAAACAGGTAAAGAAAGAAAACAAAGGACTGACCTTGCTTTTATTTTTTATATCGTCACCTTTGGAGTCTCTGGCGAGAAAGAAACGCCCGCTTAGGGCGCGATATCAATTCTTAAGCACCGTTTTCATAAATCCAGACATATATATACTAAACATTATTGGGATCCCTCCGGGATTTTTCAATTTATGACTAATCAGTTTCCTAGCGAACCAGTCATCCGAGAGTGATCAGCCTATAATTTATAAACCGTCAATTTGTAAGGATCCATGCATTAATAGCTCTAACTTGGCAGCGGTCTGACGCTAAAAACCAGACATAAAATTTTCAGATTGATTAGTTAAGCTGACCTGCTACAGTGGCTCATTTTAGTTCAACTCTTTTTTTTAAGAAATAATACAATCCAAGGTTACTGTACTTATAATTTGCCTTGCCTCGTATGGCGAAATACAGCTACCTGCAGCTTCGTTTCCATGGTAAAAGTGTTGATTTGGAATAATGTAATTACTCGCTTTCATGCATCTTGCATATACAAACAAAGTCGTACAGAAGCTGTCCACTATTAAAAATTAATATAAATAGAGAGAACGCTTGGACATGGCTGGACAGTAACAATAACATAGTGCCACACTGTCATAGTTTAGCAACTTAGCATCAACTCCATTCCAACAAATCTGATCAGTTCATAAAAGTGCTAATTTCTCTATCCTCCAAAGGTCGGTTTCGATTCACCTTCTTCTCCGCTCATTCGAATATAAATAAAGGCAACACTGAACTGGCACTGAGACATCAAAGTATTCACGAAGAACGAAAGACGGGTTTAAGCGAATGCGATATATTTAAACAATCGGCAAAAATATTAAGCGTTAAAAGCCAGAAAATAACATGCAAAGCACGCACGCGACCGATGGTTATTTCTGCCAATCTTTTTAAAATTCATTATCGAAACAACATTCAGCAGTGTCCTGCATGCTGGGTGAAGAGCAGTAATGAAAATAATAATAATAAAAAGTGTTTTTGTTTGGTTTTCGATCGGTTCGTTTCATCAGTCCGAATCCGAAAAGTGCGTAAAGTCTTACCGTAAAGATTCAATCAGGCTGACAAAAGATTTGTTTGTGGCGAAGTAAGGTAATTTGGGACCATTATAATGCACCCTTCGCCGGAAGGTCTATGAAATTAATATTACCAAAACATGTAGCATCAGCAGTAAGGCACACTTTCTGCTGACCATGACTACAAAGTAAGATGTGAAATCTAATTTGTGAAATTTATAACCGTCAATTGACTCAATAATAATAAAAAGTGTTTTTGTTTGGTTTTCGATCGGTTCGTTTCATCAGTCCGAATCCGAAAAGTGCGTAAAGTCTTACCGTAAAGATTCAATCAGGCTGACAAAGATTTGTTTGTGGCGAAGTAAGGTAATTTGGGACCATTATAATGCACCCTTCGCCGGAAGGTCTATGAAATTAATATTACCAAAACATGTAGCATCAGCAGTAAGGCACACTTTCTGCTGACCATGACTACAAAGTAAGATGTGAAATCTAATTTTGTGAAATTTATAACCGTCAATTGACTCAGTATTGCCTCGAATAACCATAAAAAAAGCGGAAAAAAACTCACCTCGGTCGACCTCGCTTGAATATTTAATTTCGTTTCCTTATTCTTCTACGTCAACAATGAAACGAAAACACGAGAATTTGGCTTGCGGTTAATTAAACTCCGGGCTGAAGACACTGGAGCATTTTTTGGAGCTGTAAACTCGATTTTCAAAATTCTCGAACGCGAAATGCTCGGCAGATTTTTAATATCAGCCTATCATGGTTCGGGCTGACGTGTTGTTTCCCGTAAGGCTAGCAGTGTTATGAAAACAAATCGGAGTGATCTATTTTCTTCTGACAACGGATACGATTGAAATCAACGGGCTGTTAAAATAAATTTGAAGAGTTCTAATTTAAACCATTAATGTGTAAATACATCGGTCTAACATCTGTCACTGTTGGCATTCCCAAGACTTGTTTTGCGTTTCCCTTAGAAACAAGTCTTCCGTCCCTTTTAATGCGGAAGTTTAAATGACTTTAATCTACTAGCAGCATACTCTGAATGATCATGAGTTGGAGGCTAAAAACTCTGTTTAAAGCATTATCATGGCGTTTTTTCGCGCTTCCTCTACTTCGTACTTATCGGTGCTTTTCGGGGCTGTTTCTCTTTAATCGTGTAAGTTGGCTCGCAGACTGACGTTGCAATTGTATTTATAACAATTCTTTTGACCAATTTCATATCCAGTGAAGATATACTGAGACCTATCGGTGAAGAGTGCTTTTCCCTCATTGGTACTGGAACTGTAGTATAGGCATATAGGATCGGTAACTGGGCTGTCTTGGATGGCGCTACAGAGTTTATCTTTTGTTTTTCTGAACCCTTCTTTCACGGTGTGTGTTTGTTTTTGTTGTATTCTCGACTGAGGTGATATAGCTTGCGAGTAAGCTCATGTGTGAGGAGCCTCGAAAAAAGTGAGCTCACTCAAGTACGTTTCTTTTGCATTAGCTTTCTATGTTTAGGTCATTTGTACTATTTATTGCTGTTCATTACCACTTCTCAGGTTGTAACGTTTTCCTACATTTTTTAAATTTTTACGTTCCTTTTTTCACCGTTACTTATTACTTAGCCCTGTCTATCAGTATTTTGTTATTATTTATCTTTTCACTAGTCAAATCGTAACGTTAAAAACTAGAGTCATTCTACGTAACAACCTGAAGAAAAAAGGCCGTGCCTTCCGAAATATTGGAAATTATATCCCTATACTGTATATTCAGCCTTGCTGATTTTCGTCTATTATTCAACTTATAGCTGATTAGATCCTCTACAACGAGAGAATCCGGTACTTCTGTTTTGTCACGGCACAGGCATCCCAAGCTCACGTTTAGAGAAAGCGAAGAATTGTTATATATTTATTCATATAAGCGTTACGGCTGTGCGAGTTGGAACGTGACCTTTCATCTTACGCGGTGTTAGGTTACGCGAGAACCGTTGAGAATTTGAGCGCGTTATAAGACTTTGTATGGGGAATAAAATATCAATCAATCAATCAATCAACTTTATTTAAATGTCGAAAGACCGCCTAGCCAGGGAGAAATCTCCCTTACTAATATGGGGACATTCTAAAATTAAATAAAGATAAATAAATAGTTACTAGATGTACGATAAGATATAAAAAAACTATTTACAATAAATTACAATTTAAACCTAAAAAGCCATAAAATAATAAAATTTCTTTTTCTTTAAAATAATAACTATATTTTAAGAAGAGCACAGGCCACAACCTCTGCACCCATCGTCAATTAATTCACTTAAGTTAAGATCTCTTATTCGTTTTTTAAAAACTTTAAGGGATTCTGCGTCCCTATTATTCTTAGGAAGTTTACTCCATAATTTTGGGCCTAAAAATCTTACAGAATGTTTTCCATACGTGACAGTATTGAAACGAGGTAACGTATCGCCGATTTACAAACGCTAAATACTTTGAAATATCCACATATATTAAGTAAGATGATTAAAACAAACTTACCTTTTGTGTGTACGTTATACTTTGTCGTTATTTTCGCTGTTTTAGGCGTTTTATGCCACTACAGTTCTTCCTTCATAAGACGGAGTCCCAAGGTAGCACACTCGGATTTCGACCGTTGTCAACTCGGAGGCGGTTTGCGTCCAGAAAATCCATCCGATGGGAAATTTTTTCATCCACAGTTAAGGCTCTATGATCCTTGCACCCACACAAATGTCTCTTCCTCGAAAATCTTCGCGCATTACGCTGAAAATGAGCATTTCCACAGCCGCTGTGGAAAATGCTCATTTTCAGCGTAATGCGCGAAGATTTTCGAGGAAGAGACATTTGTGTGGGTGCAAGGATCATAGAGCCTTAACTGTGGACGAAACAATTTCTCATCGGATGGATTTTCTGGACGCAAACCGCCTCCGAGTTGACAACGGTCGAAATCCGAGTGTGCTACCTTGGGACTCCGTCTTATGAAGGGAAGAACTGTAGTGGCATAAAAAGCCCAAAACAGCCAAAACAACGACAAAGTATAACGGACACACAAAAGGTAAGTTTGTTTTAATCATCTTACTTAATATATGTGGATATTTCAAAGTATTTAGCTCAAATTCTCAACGGTTCTCGCGTAACCTAACACCGCGTAAGATGAAAGGTCACGTTCCAACTCGCACAGCCGTAACGCTTATATGAATAAATATATAATAATTCTTCGCTTTCTCTAAACGTGAGCTTGGGACGCCTGTGGTCACGGTGGTCCTTGCAAAGTGACACACCACCTGGGTGATACGGCTGTACGCAAACGTAAGGTACTGGCCAGACCGTGGGTGTCACAGTGTGTCACTCAACCTCGTTCCCAGAGGGCGGGAGGAAGAGAGCCCGGGGGGGGGGGTACTCCCTATAATGGCCTATACGGGGAGGCTCCGCCCGAAAGGGGTACCTTTTTGAGGCTTCAGGTATATGAAAGGGTAGGGATTTCACAAGCTGAGGTATATAAAAGGGTGGGGAAATCGGTCATTTAGGTATTTAAAAGGGCCTGCAATTATAATACTTCAATAAACGCACCTTATGGCTGTATCAGTTTATTTATTAAGCACTACATGAAAATGAGAACAAGACTTCCTAAATTAGTTATGTGAGAGGGGTACCTTTTTTCAACAAAAGGTATATAAAAGGGGTACTTTTTCTGCCAAAATGGTATATGAAAGGGTAAGAGGTTGCACCTCGGGGCGGAGCCTCCCCGTATTAAACTTTGTTAAGTACCCCTCCCCCGGGGAAGAGAGGTACTTGCTTTTATTGTTGCTAATATTTTTTTTCTTTTTGTCATTCTTTTGACGCTTCCGCTTCCTCCCCGCGGCTGGATCGCTTGCCGACTGGCTCTCTGCACGCTCGTATGCACGCGTGAAGAATAGTTTGTAAAGCAACAGGGTTTTAAATTACACTTAGATGAGAATTGTATAAAATCAAAGGAATAATCCGTATGCAGCTTTTAATGAAAATCTTAGCGCTGGTTGTTTAGCTACTTTTGGTAAATTGCAAGAATTTTATGAGGAAGAACTGCAGCGTAATTTTTGCTTTTCAAATTTCATGAATATGAATAATTCCATATCATGAAAAGGAAGTGGATGTAAGATAATTTTGTAAGGCTTTTAGAACATTTGAGGAATGAAAAATCCGAGCTTTATTTACCTTTTGATCAGGTGAGGTATAATGTATATTGGTAAGTACTCAAGTGCACTTTATCAGTGTTCACTACATAGCTGTTTTTTTGCAATTGTTGTTCGCTTTGATATTTGCCTCAAGCCTAAAGTTTGGCCCTTTATGACAAAAATCACCTAGAAGCAAATCCTAATTGACTCAACGGGTGTCTCTCACACAGTTCGGTGCCAGCGTTCCTACCCCCTTCCTACCATACCCCAACCCCTGCCCTGCCTTGACACTTGAGGTATACCTCACGTTCGCAGATCGTGAAATGAGACTGAGATTGCCAGACAGAGTACGGTTTTCACGCATGCAAAGCTTTTTCCAGGGAAGCTCAACCTTTGCGGAAGTACCATCTCTTTCCCTTCTCCCGGAGGATAGGCTCACATATATTACTCGAGTATGACAGAGTACGGTTTTCACGCATGCAAAGCTTTTTCCAGGGAAGCTCAACCTTTGCGGAAGTACCATCTCTTTCTCTTCCCAGGGGATAGGCTCACATATATTACTCGAGTATGACAGCAAGTTGTAAAACCAAACTGATGAGTGGCTGTCGGAACAGTTGCATGTGATGAGCAGGTGGTCAGATCACGTGTTGAATAGTAACAAGGTTAACTAAATTCACCGCCACATGTTAAGATCAAATTACTAAAAATAAACGCATCACTTAACACAGAATTCAATGAATTACTGTATCAGAACAATCAAGTGCTTTTCCAATTCAGTCCCGGGAAGGGTCTAGTAATAATTTTTTCCTTGTAGTTGTTTAGAATTGAAACGATACCGGTGACATTCTCTAATTATTAACCAAAATACATCAGTTGCTGTAGAAAATATAATTCGTTGACCTTGTCAAGTATCAGTACAAAGAAGTGCACGATGTCTCAAACATAAATTTTGCATTACGAGATGCCTGTCGCGAGATGGCTCCATTTTGGAAGCACTGGCTGATGATATTCCTAGGAACGTCCCTTGTCCACTGTCGACCCAAAGGTTTGTTTTGTTCTCTCTTTTCTGATTTTGCCTGTTAAGTTCAATGGTTTGCTTCCATCGCTCGTCTTTAATGTATAGTCAAGGCGTTGTTAACACAGTAGCAAAATCAGTGATTCTTTTTCTAATTATATCACTTGAATATAATTCTCCGCGGTCCTAACTGCAATTTAAGAAAAAATATTGATTACGCAAAAACTGGTTTCACACCTTCATTACCTTTGACACTTACTTAATCACAAAGCAATCACATCTCATTGAAGCAGTTTGTTATATAGATTGTGATTTTAAAACTTGTCACGAATGAAAGAACGCGATTCTCATCTGGCAAAAAGCAACAGGTAATTGTTTACATAAGGTTGGCGAAGTGTCCTTAGCCAGGTATTTCTGTTACAAGACAATTATATAGCGGGTCATCTTTGAAGTCATGAAGTGAATTTTTGACAGGGAAAGGCCAAGAGAAAGAGAAGGTAATAAATCTGTAAACTTGAATCTTGCACAGAAAAAAAAGTTTACATCTTCATATACCCGAATGATTCTCGACAAGCGTAGCTGGTCACCGCTGTAAACATCATATTGCCCAAAATCGATTGCACACTTGAAACGTATAGTTGGTGCACGAGAATTTTCCTCACATCCAAATTAAATTCAAGTTAATTGCGACTTTGTCTTTTCAGTCTTTTAGATTCAAGACAAAAGATTAAACAAAATTTCTATGAAAAAAAATTACTCTCTGTCATAATTTTTGCGTCTGTGTTCTCAGTAACGATTAGACATTGCTTAGTCGCTCAATGAAAGGGGTATCTCTATAATATTAATGAGCACTTCAATGGCAAAATGTTTCAGCCGTTCAACACAAACTAAATTCTCTATTTCATCCCAGTAAACCCCCCTCCTCCTTCTCCTTCCCTTCCCTCTTATCTGCCCTATTTACAATGATATATTTCATATCTTATGTATAGTGAAACCTGTATTAAGCGGACACCACTGGGACCCTCACTAGTGTCCGCTTGATACAGGGTATCGTAGCTCAAAATTCCGTTTAATAGCAACGGAAATTTAGTATTTTGGCTACTAATGTGAGCGTTTTCACATGACGTCACTGCAGTCATATTGGTGTTTTTCAAAACAATGAAACAGCTGCCATGTCGGCGTACCAAAGTTAACCTCTTTCATTTGTAATTCATTTGAAAACACTTTCTCTTGTTCCGATGAATTTGGATGGCTTCTGGCCACGTGAGTGAAAACGCTCTAGGTCAAGACAAAAGCAACTGTTTTTAGTTAAGAGTCGGTTAATCTACAGAACTAAACCATGTTTCAATGTACATATCGACTAGTTGCTGATCGTAGTACCGATGTGCCTCCACTGTACGAGGGAGACATGGCACTAACTAAAGAACAGGTCCAGGCCTTGGGGTTTACACGTCCAGCGTCACAAACGCCGGATTGGAACGAAGAAGCTCAAACAAGAGGCTCTACGAGGAATCCAAGACAGCTCTGGCCAAATGGGATTATACCGTATGTCATAAGTCGAGAAATAGGTATTTCATTACTATCATTATCTGTTCAGAATTGATTCTTTTCATTTCGTTAAGAAAACTCAGTTTTAGTACCAAACATTCAATGAGTTTTTACGATTCAATGAGTATTTTATGATGCATCTTTTACTTGCTTATTGGGTCACGCTGTAGGAGAAAAGAAGACACTCAGTTACTTTTAGTAGAATTGATGCTCGGACACGAGCCAACGCCAACGGTTCATGTTGTTCTTGATTATTGTGTTATAAATACAATCACTGCTATTCTTGGTTACCCTATTTTAGGTTATTCGGGCAGAAAAAATATACTTAAAAGAGATTGTTTGAAATAAAAAGAGGGCGACAAACGTAAACAGAAAATAAAGTAAAAATCGAGAAATGTGTACCATAAAATTGAGCAAGATCGAAAATGGATGCATATAGAAGAGCACCTTTTTCGCTATTTAATTTCTTCTTGTTGAGACCAAGACTGGGTTTGAAAAAAAAGAGTTTTCCTTCTTCAAAACCATCTATTGTAATTGATAATGATTTAAGCTGATCTTTCATGACATGTTTCGTGACATGAAATGGTTTTGTTGTTAATCAGACGCCAGAGGACGGCAACTGATCAGGCAATCGATGCGTGATTGGGATAAACACGTGTGTATCAACTTTAAACAAAGGGAAGAGGAGCAAGCATACATCAAGTTCGTTTATAAAAAGGGGTAAGTTACGCGAGAAGCTATTTAGCCGCCAAAGAACGGAGCAATGATTCGGGTTTTGACAAAAACCACATCGTTTTGGACTGCCAAGAGAAGTGTGTTGTCAGTAGAACCCGGGGGGGGGGGGGGGTACTCGTTATATTCCTGGGTGAGGAGGTGCGGCCCAGCCCCTCATACCCTGACCCTGTTTAAGACAAATATCGCTGATTTTCCTACCCTGTTTAAGGCAGAATTCCGATTTTTGATACCCTATTTAAGAAATTAAAAGTTGCGGTTACAAGTTGTGTGGTTTTCTTGTTGTGTAATCAATGGAAATTAAATGTGTCTGGTATCAATGCCAAAGTCAACGGAAGTCAATATTAATTAACAAGAGCTTGTAAAAATTTTGCTGTTTATCGTCCAAGAAAAGTTATCCTGTTTAAGACAAAAATTGATAAAGCGATACCCTGATTAAGACAAAAAATGATAAATTCGATACCCTGTTTAAGACAAAAATCCCGAAAAACATACCCTGGCTGGCCGCACGTTCCCATTAAGCCCTTATAGGGGAGTACCCCCCTTCCCCCGGGCAGTAGAAGTCTGCATTTACTTTCGTCAAGTGATTTTCGAAGCGCTCGTAATGTACTGATTTGATGTGAGTGTATTTCTAATATGTCTCTATCTAAATAGGCGCTACTTTCTTACGAAATTGATTCTTATCGCACAAGGCAAAGGTATAACTAACAAATCGCTTGGTTTCAGGTTTACATGTTAGAGCCAGTTTCATCAGTAGTTAATTACTACAGAGGATCTGTTCTGTGGAACAAGATTCCCTCAGAGATTAGAAAACTGTCTAGTTTAAATGTTTTTAAAACTTCATTTGATGGGAAAGATTTTTCCTAATACACCTTGACTCATTTTAACTCCTATCATTCATAATGTAAGTTTTTGTATTTTTAACATTATAGTTCCTTAGAGTATTTTAGTCTAGTTTTAAACACGATTCCTAGGAGGACCATGTAAAGTGATATGATCTCGTGGATAAATAAAGATTGATGATGATGATGATGATTTCATTGTCATCATTCAAATGACTCTAAAGACTCTCGATAACAACTGACAGGAAACAAACTGACCTAGACCCCTCATAGAATGAAAAATCACCCCAAAAGGGAGGGTTATTGAATTGTTGTATTCTAAAAATTGCTACTTTGATCTAGAATATAAAAAAATTTAGACATGGTTTTTTAGTAGACATTTCCTAGTATACTTATCCTAATGCAAATGCTGCGATCTAATTGCCTGAACCATCGCACATAGCAGCCATTAGCGTGCAGTGAATGTGGTTAAAAATGGCAATGTTTTCTCGTTTCTCCGAAGTCAAATGAATAAATCAAATTCCTGAGAAGACCAAAATCAGGCCTTCCACGTTGTTTGAATTGAAACTGAAACACATACTACCTGTCATGGTGGACTCCTATCATTGTACATGATAACTGGCAAATTTCAAATGACAACTGATTCGGTCCACCTTTGCCAAATATTTCAAGGCTCCTCAAGCGAGCAAAAGAGGGTGATCTACTTTTGTTTTGTTTTGTTTTGTTTTTGTACGTTTTTCTTTCTTCTTTTCCCTTCAATTCTGAGCTACCAAGCTCTTGTCTTTTAAGGTGTTGGTCGTACGTGGGACATATAGGTCGTCCCCAGGAAGTTTCCATTGGCCGGTTCACGGAGTAAGTTGAATCAACTTATTTACCTAGTTTTTGCAGACAGTTACCAATGAAACCCTAAATTTTTAAAGAACTTTTGACTTGACATTCACCTCACATGTCCCATGGGAATTGTCAATGCGCAAGCGAACTATCTCAGTGCAACCCTGACTTGAACTACCCCTAACACTAAGGCCTAACCCTAATTATTTATAAGACGTTTGCATGCTGGGATTTCTTGGCATTTCTCTCACCTATCCCATGGGAATAGTTGATGCGCAAGGGAGTCGTATCCTTCCAGCCTCTTAGTGGCGAGCTATCCGTAACGCTAAGCGCTAACCAGTAAGACCGAGAAGGGCCTCACTGGCGCCAAACTAACGCTTTCAGCTACAAATTGAGCGCAGATTGGCTCAAACTTAAAAGGGTTTTTTTGCATTTTCAAAACCTTTATTTCATAGGTGCATAGGAAAATAACTTGATTTATTTCCTGTTTCAAGGGATCCTCCTTGTGATCGAGGCGCCCTTACTCATGAGCTAGGACACGCGCTGGGCTTCTTTCACGAACAGAGTCGCCCTGACAGGGATAAATTCGTCAAAATCAACTGGCATAATATCCGCAGCGGTTAGTATAAATGCATTTTCGTGGGTCGGTTGAGGGAAGAAAAGCTCTTTTATATGAAGAGTTGTAGTATACAGCTGTTTCGAGAAAGGTTGTCCCATAAGGGCGTAAAAGAGTCGCCGACAATGTCGCAAGGTATTATGATTTGTGATAGTTTACACTGGTTAGTAGAAATTCACCATGCTTCAGGGCGGTCGAAGTTAAAATCTTGAATATCCTTTTTACGTAGTTTATCTTCCTTGGCGCTAAATATGTAAACTTTAATTAAGCAGCGGTAGACTTTCACTACTCATAATGTCGTTCGGCATTGTTGCATACTCTTTTACCCTTTGTACGAAATCCTTTCTGGGAAAAGTTGTATGAAAGCAAGGAAGTTGCTTTTGCGTTTTCAAGTGATTTCAATGGAGCGCTTCATACCTCAAACACTGCAGTTAACTATTCAAGGAATATGAATTAGGGAAGAAAACGTTGTACCACCGACCTTCTGACATCCCATGCATGCCCGTGGAGGTTTGTATCAGAGAAAGAGATCGTGGCTAAAAAAAAAACAATCAAGTAGATTGAATACGACAGGATAGCATCGGAAATGAAGGTTGGGAAAAAATAGTGACGAGGTAGATTGTGTAACCGTGCAACAGGTGGTGTGCGGCCTACGATCGCTAAGCATGCTGGTAGTAACAGGAGAACAGCTCATTCGTATCAACGCCGTCGTCGAGTGCACATCAAATTACTGTGATGATTTCAACAAGAAATCCCTTAGAAGTCGCTTTTGTATACTTTATTCATCGTTTAAACTCTACAGATTGGCAAATATTCAACCATTTCTTCAAGAATTGTAGAAAGGATCGAAAAATATTGTTTTCGCGATCGCCAGCGTGAAGGCAGCGAGATGTAAACAGTAAATAACAGCAACTGAATCAGTAAGGGCTACTCGCCACTGTTCTTTATTGTTATATGTACATGTATATATTTTTGCGGGACCAGAATCTCTAAGCGATGTCTGAGTCTATCTGTGACGAATTATTTGGATATTGAACTACACTAGCGAGGTTTTATTTCTTGGTCATTGCTTCCATTAATTATGGCCACTGTGCATTTGAAATGTTTTTACCTTACTATCGAGGTGTCTTCAAGGAAGAAGAGAAGTAAATATATCAAAATGTTTGAAGGAGAAAAGCCGATTACCAATCTTTCCTTAACCTTTCTCAGTGTTGCCAATAAATTTGATATTATTGTGGTGTGAAAATCTCACGAGTATATTTATTTGGTTAAATAAAATGTGATTAACCTTACATGTACTGAGCCTGATCAAACACTTGTTTGCAGTGGAATCTAAAATTTGTCCCACAGAATCTTGTTAGGCAAGTTTTTTTTGAATAGCTTTGCTTCTGCTCATCGTCTATAAATATAATTTGAACTGGTTACAGAGTAAACCCCTGTGTAGCATATTTTTTCAATATGTTGTTTACCTCTGCTGAGTTCAATAAAGTACTCGTACTATGTTCATACAGATCCCACATTGTAGGAAAGTCTGGGATTGAATTAATTGAAGAACCTTGGCTTAATGGCTAGAATGATGGATTTTGGATCAAAAGGTTGAGCAGCGGGGGAAGTAATTGCATTGTGTCTTTCCTCTTGGCAGTAATACATACATACATAAACTTTATTTAAGTGTCAAGGTATTTAGCTACAACCTAATTGTGGACACTATATAAAATGAGTAAAATAAATATAGTATAAAATCACAGCCAGCACACACCATTCTCTAAGAACTTTTCTCAACCAGCAATTATACATGGGGGAAATGGTGAACTGTCAGGCAACCTAGGTTGAATTTTATTAAGCAGTGATTATGCCCAGTTCCCAAACTTATTCAATGAAAAGTAAAAGTTCAACTCATGATTGCTGGTTAGGTTTAACTAGCCACATGTTCAGTAGGAGAAGCAATACTCTTAGTTGAGCTCTTTATGTGACAGGTTAAAATTAGCTCCAGAGGTGTGGGTCAGATTGCATATGTTGCCTTTTTCAACAACTTGGTTGTCGCTGCAAAGTAAAGTTTGGAAAATTTAAAAAAAATTTATCCACTCTGAAATAACTGGCTTGTATTTTTTATTTACTTGTACAAAAAGTCATTTTTACACAGCTATGTCATACAAAGAAGTTACCCCGGCCTTTCATCAGGGAACAAAACAATATGGTATGAACATCACATGCCATAATTAATCCACAAACCTCCATAATAAAAACACTTACTTCTCTTACAAGTTGGATGATGTTTTCATAAATTGATAACATCCTGAATTAAAATTTTCAGAAAATATGGAATCTTCTCTTGACATGTTCATGTCTTTCAGCTCTCCACCTCAAACAATAACAGCCAGTTACTGTTTTATGCATATGGAGTTAGTTGGCAAAAACATACAAAATACACGAAGCTGTAATTATTTTTTTGCTGTTGTGTTTATCGGAACACTGTATAATATTTACAGGGACAGTTTTACGAACAAAAGTACAGAGATTTGTACAACTTTCTTTCATCTAACTCTAGTAAATTTAAATGCCTATTTAATATTCCTACTGGCAATAGTTACATATACAAATGATAGCAGTGGCTGTTCTCTCCCTGTCTGCTTTTGATCTATGATAGATTTGCTCCAATTTAGATCACATATTCAGTATCGATCAAGTAAATCTATGGTTGTGCTTCCAAACTACTAATACACTGCTAGAAGAAGAAATTAGGGCTAAAAGTTTATTCAATTCTGCAAAATGATTCCCTCACCCTCCAATGAGTAAATTAGCAGCAGTCAAACGATCGATGCTATAAGTAACATTTCCAAATATATTTTTGAAAATTGCCTAATACCACTTTATTATGCTTAGCTTGCTTGGTTATCACATCCTAAAAGCTGTCCCTGCATCATTATAGTTTCAAACAGCATCATGAAGGGACATTTAGCAAGTCAAAGTACGTGTGATTATCATAGAACCTATTAGAAACGAATTTTTGAATTTGTAAGTTAGAGAAATGCAATCGTTCCCACCGTCCTGAGAGAGAGCGTGACTTCCCTGGGTCATATCGTCGAACTTTAATTAACCATTTCTGACCAAAACACACCAATTCCAGTACGGAAATAGTGAGGTATAACGTGGGGTGCGTCGGGGTGCGCTTATACCTTGGTCTACTACAAGCATTGAAGGATCACTCTGAGGCATTATGGAGAGCCGTCTACCCACAGTCTAGAAATTATCTCTTAAAAGAAATCGGGCACAAATCACATACATTTCGGGTAGACATTTTCAAATAGAAAATTATTTGGACAAAATAACAAACTTTCCGATTGTGATAACGTCAATGAGGCCTACGTACATGTCATTTCACTTGACGCAAGGAAAACAGTACAGGTAAGATCTAAAACCTCACGAAACGAAGGTCAGAACTTACTCATTTTCTCGACCCTTCGCCGCCATCTTGAAAATTTAACAACCACAATGCACCGCAATCGTGCAGTATCTGAAAGAAAGGTTTGGAGCATGCGTGAAGAGGTTACTTAGCAGCCTTATAAAGGGCACTGATTGACAGAGGTACTGGCCCTCATTTTCTTCAGGAACAGAGAAAAACTTCAGAAAAGAAACAGATGATATGATAGACAGTAGGGGAGTCCCATATGACTTTGGATCCATAATGCACTACTCTAAATATGCCGGAAACAATCGCCCTGGAGTTATCACGATACAGGCTGTGAAACCCTCCGCAGAAATAGGACAACGTAAGATGCCCAGTAAACTTGACATCCAGCAAGCTCGACTTATGTACAAATGTGGTAAGTGCATGTTCTGAAAACAATTTAAAAGTTAAGATTTCAAAAGGTATTTCCTTCATAAATTGCTTCCTTCCGTTTAAAGGTTCAGATGAAAGGGTCTATCCAGATCAGTCACATTCTGTATCAAATGATTAGGGGTTGATAATGTCCTCAACCTCACTGCTCACACACGAGTGAAAGTTTTTGCCTGGCGTTAGCTAAGCATCAGGTGGTTCACTTTTTATAGAGCGGTTTTCACTTGAATGTCGAAAAGTGATTGGTTTAGTATATCTGCGCTACACAATTAGTTTAAAAAAAACTCGTGCCACTTTTTCAATCAATCAGAAGTTAAATCTAAACCAACCGTGACTCGATCACACTTTTTTCGCGCGCTTTGTGTCAGCTGCGCGTAAGTGCCTACATTGATTGGCCACTGTATTGTCTGTGTTCTTTTTGATTGTCTGGAGCAATAATTAATGGGGTTTTGTTGTAACGACAACAAAATGAAAGTCGCTCTAAAATGTAATTTAACTAACAGTGCTTGCCAGAAGTAATGAGATGGCTACAAATTAATAACTAATGGTAGAAAAAGTCGAGTAAACAAAGAATGCGATTAGTTCCTCGTTAACACGTAAGGCAATTTAGTTTTTTTTTTTACCTGGAAGACATTTCCCATTACGAGGATCTCTCGCTCCGAGGCCTGTCCTCGATCACTGATCTTCCCTGATGCGTTTTCGCCAATTGTTCACACTACAAATTTAATAATAACATCCCATGAATTTGAGTACTTGTTATCTTATTTCTCTCTTTATTTGCATTTTTTATTGATCCATACACTTTTTCGTTAGATGAAGCAGCTACAGGAGAGACAGCTTATAAGCCCCAGACAACTGGCACAGCAGGTCTGTGTTCTTCAATATCTGCTTATGCGGAGACGTCTTTGTCCTTTTCATTCCTAGCATTTATTCGTTATCGGACATCTGACAAATCTAGAAGCTCTCAAGTCTCTATGATTACCAAGATTTGCCCTAAAACAAATTAAGGCCATAGCTGTCATTGTAAGTCATTCGTTATGTATTTTGTCAAACGGGACCCAACTCAGTGAGGAAAGTAGGGTGACGAGTAATTTTAAAATTTAAATCTTATCGGGGAATCAACGACGAGGCAAATTAACCAGCAAGACAGCCTTTTTACAGTTAAGTTAAAGAGTTGAGATCTCAAACGCCTCCTCTCCTCTTCTAAGTTGTTACTTGAAATCCAAGCTCTTAGAACAGTTAGTTCTTTGGTATCGACCTCCCTCTCTCCTTCTTTCTTCCTTCCAAACTGAGAAGTGGCCCCATACAGCAGCTCGAGCGATAAAATTCCATAGTTGTTGGCTGATCCCAAAATCAGAATTTAGTGCGTTGAAATCAGCATCACACATACATTACCCGAAACCAAACTGATCCGATTCCTGTGTTGTGGTGTCTTTTAAACTAGACTGATCAGTTTCCTTCTGTTTTTCTCTATATGAAGATTTTTCTTTTATAAGGTGAATCAGACCACACGTGGTACACGTTTCAACTACCCTAAAGTAGCAACGCCCACCTAAAAGTAAGGATAGCAAAAAGTTGATGGATCCGGAAGTAAACAGGATCGTTACTTTTAAAACTTGACTCTAAGTTTGTGTTACATTTTAAGGCAGGTATTTCTACCTTCGCTCGCTTAATTTCACTTTCTTTTCTGTCACTCCCTCCTAGGAGCTTCATACCCAAGCCGTCCTGCGCCAGGTTTGTTTTCAGTTTTTTTGGTTCCACTTTAGAGAAATGTGTAACAACGTGTTTTTCTGTTGAGCTGAATTTGTTTAATACAGTACATACTAGTTATGAAAGGCTTTCAAGTGGTACAGCACGGAATATCCCACGGGTCACTTGTATACGACCTGCGCTAAGTGCATGATGGAAAAGCCGTTGGATATCATACCGTGGAGTACAGTATACAACGTTTCCTTGTACTCTGATTGGCTGTTGTTTCTATGGCGTGGTATAAAATTTAGTTTGTCAGTTAAAGTACACTTAACCCCAAATTTTTTTTCTCGCTAAAACGAATCTACTTGTGATTTGAAATACTTCTGCGAAAAAAATTTTTGGATTTAGATAAATCCTCGATTTTCTGTGCCCCGACGAAATCTCGAAAATAGCTCCAAAACACCGCCATATTGTTGCACGACCGAGTCTGAGGAGAATGGGTGCAGCAGCTGGTGTGACGTCTACCCAGGAAGATCGAATATCTCCCGTCCTCTCGGCCTTGAGGATGATGCAAAACATATTCGAAAAGTGCGCAGAAACGCCTTCCAGAGGTGCTATCGGCTGTTGCAGCAATATCCCAGATTGAAAGAAAGATATACTATACAATTTAATAGCGATGATGGGTCAATAGTACTATGAAAACGTAAACGATGGTTGATTTTGTCGAATTATCGAACAAGCGAACTATTTCTGTGAGAACCATTGAAGAACTCTTAGTGGAATTTGTTCCGCAGACTTTCAAACTCTATTTTTAAAATTTTCTGCTGAAAGCCAACCAGCAATTTGTAGAGATACTAACGACAACCTATATCTTCCAATCCCACAGTATTTAAAACATATCCGGCAAAGTCGCGCGATAAATTACGAAGCATCACGACTGATATATAAGCCCCGGGGGGGGGGGAGGGTACTTAACAAAGTTTAATACGGGGAGGCTCCGCCCCGAGGTCCAACCCCTTACCCTTTCATATACCATTTTGGCAGAAAAGGTACCCCTTTTATATACCTTTTGTTGAAAAAAGGTACCCCTTTCACATACCTAATTTATGAAGTCTTGTTCTCATTTTCATGTAGTGCTTAATAAATAAACTGATACAGCCATATGGGGTGTCTATTTGAAGTATTATAATTAAAAGCCCTTTTAAATACCTAAATGACCGATTTCCCTACCCTTT
>JAHPZR010009625.1:0-32500 GCA_019787425.1 Platygyra sinensis | reverse complement strand
CGAAAAGTCAATCTTTTAGGGCCAAACTCTTTAACAGTTTTCACTGTAAGCTATACCCTGTTTTTACTGACAGCTTCTGTTATAAGATATCCTTGTCCCGATTTTTCTCTGACGAAGGGCTTACGCTAGAAACGTCAGCACTCCAAATTCGCTGCACGAAGTTAATTTGCAGTTGGAGATATGACCCCGGTGGGAGGGGGGTACTCCCTTATATGGGCTATATAGGTATGTGCGGCCCCAAAAGGTATGGTTTTTCGGCCGTTTTGGTCATACATAGGGTGTCGGTTTTAGCTGGTTTTTGGGCATTTTGGTCATAAATAGGGTATGGTTTTGGTATTCTAGCCCTGATATGGGTATGTTCTTGAACCTAGTAGCCACTTTTTCATCATGATTATCGAAAAGAACATCAACAAAAGCCTTCACAAATTATGTTTACGGTAATTTAACATTTTCTGAACTTGGGATCCAATTATAAAGCAGGTGTGAAACAGGATTTTGATGTAAGGTTCAGGTCATAAATAGGGTTTCGAACATTTGGTCAGGTCATAAATAGGTTAGGGAATGTCGCAGATTTTGGTCATAAATAGGGTAAGGGTTTTGGGAAGCGGGCCGCACACCCCCACCCAATTTTTCTGGGAGTACCCCCTCCCCCGGGGTTACGACCCAGGAAATGCAATCCCTTTTTGGTAAAAGAGAGAAATCAGTCAGTTTATTCATTGTGCAACAATAAAATCATAAAAAATCATGAAGTATCTTCGTTATTTATATTACTTGCCAAAACTGGGGTCACAGCTAAATTGAGAATTATCACGGTTTCTGAGGAAATGCTCTAGTAGCTAGGCATTTTTCTGTGGTTTGTGTAAACAGCATTCTCTGGATGTTTCAGTGCTCCAACATTTTGCTATCCTTCCAAAATTCTTACTTATAGAATTCTTACTTATAGAACTTTCCCTAAAGAACTCAAAGGCATGGTACACTGTGCGTGCAAGTCATCATTTTACAGTAGCTATAAATAATCACCGTGAATGGATATATATTGATTGTTTGTGTTTGTCAGTCAGAAGTTTCACTTCAATTAAATCAGGTTCTTTTGAATAATTACCCTAATGGTTGTTTTTTTGCTGCATTTGAAAAGTCTTCATCTACAATTCAAACTGATTTAGAGACAGATAGCCCACGTCAAGCAGTTTTTTTCACGAGAGAAATGCTATGAAACCATGCATGCATGCAAGGTGGAACACAATCTCAGGTGGCTAAGATATTTTTTAAATCAGGCAAATACCGTGCAACTGTTCTCCATGTCAAATTGAGGGAAAAGTAAACAAGATGATACGTTTGATAAGACAAAAAGGAGACGATCAGACATAGTGAGAAGGTACAAGAGCTAAAAGAAATAGAGGAAACTGACAGGAGGCTTAAGTTGGGTACACAAAAAATACCTGAAGCAATACGGAAACAAAAAATCAGCTGTTACAAATGAAGGAATATAGAAAAAAAAAGGAACATAATTAAAAGGTGATTACAAATGGAGCAGATAAACTTAGGAAAAAGATAAAGAACAAAGAGTTCCTGAAGGAATATAGAAAAGAAAGAACATCAAGAAATTGCCTTCAAATGAAGAGGAATTTTAAGAAAACGACAAAACGTTTCAATTTATAATACATGTTTCAACAGAAGTTTCTGTCATCTTGAGTTATACAAATGCAATTGCAAAGCGACGGAAGTTGAATTTAGAACACGTAGAAAATGCAAATGTAATTAATAGTTACAACAAAATGAAGCAAAGCGTGAAAGTAAAAACAATAATAATAAGTGTAAGAATTAAAGAGATAATTAAAGAAGATCAACTAAGAAAAAGGATTCAGAACAAATAGGACATGAGGGAATATAGCGAAAAGAAAGCACATTAAAAGAACTGCCTACAATGAAGAAGATCAACTAAGAAAAAGGATCAAGAACAAAGAGTACATGAAAGAACATAGAAAAAGAAAGAAAAGTGACATAAATGACTCAGCATGTAAAATGGAAACTGTTAACAATCAAACTACATGTGAACGGATGCAACAGAGTTCGTTGAAAGAAAAAAACACTGTCCCGTAGTAAGTCAAGAGAAGTATCTTTCACTATTTGATGCGAAAACACGTGGACAACTTCACTATAAGGAGGGCAGCGATAGACCATTTTCGCTTGTACATTTTGTTTTCCCAATACAGATCATGTGATGATACTCAGGAGATTTGATCCTTTGTTTTGTTCATTAAAAAGGGTACATGCAAGCATGAATATGTCTGCATGTACTCTTTTTAATGAACAAGACAAAGGATAAAATCTCCTGAGTATCATCACATGATCTGTATTGGGAAAACAAAATGTACAAGCGAAAAAGGTCTATTGATATAAACAGGTTTCATGAGTCCATGATTTGAAAATGTAATGCCGGGAAACCCTTGTAAATTATAATTGCGTTCGACGTCATCTTCATTTTCGTCCCGTTGTGCTTTCTCTCGAGTGTTGCGCAATATTGAGACAGCTTACTGTGGACTGTTGCGGATGAGTTGTTTATTTAAAGTTAGAAGTTAGTGTAAATGGCATTTAAATACCTTGCGGACATGTCTTCGCGAAATGTGTACGACTTCTCACAAGAACAGAAAGCTGTAGTTTGGCTGCGTGTTGTGTACTCTCTTCTCTTCGACCAAACCAACGCTGCTTTCGAAATGTGTCTTTTTTCACTTCGCTGGCCTAGATTTCTGTGCGCAAATAAAAGTGTTTACATGGGAAAAGAGTTCAGCTCGCACACCAACATGTCCTTCGTTTCATTGTGTCGAAAGTGAAAATTATCAATAGCTGACATAGCTGTTTGCCCAAAGCCAAGGCGATGCAAGTCGTGTTGTTAAACAGAATAATTGTCTTAGTTTTGATAACAAAAACCACCAGTCATCTCGCACACAGACGGAGCAGGCATCGTTTAGGTCGATTTACACGGTCCAGAAGCGTAGGTTTCCTGTCAGTATAAAACATGGACTGAGGACTGCGGACTGCGGACTGCGGACTGCGGACTGCGGACTGAATATACATCACAAACTGAGGTATAAAACACAGACTAAGCATTACGGACTGCGTTTAAAACATGGACTCGTGTTTAAAACGCGGATTGCGGACTAAATGCGGCCTACCGACTACAGTCCGTGTCATGCTGACTGGTCGTAACTAACATTATATAATTCATGTGCTGACTACAAACCCTCTAGTATGTACGTGGTTGTGAACAATGTTTTCGCCCCCACTCGCGGGAGGTCACTTTCACGTCTATCTAACAACTCAGGCACAAAATGCCGTTCCGAAAATTGTTGCTTTATATACCAATACTCGAACGCGAACGTTACGATTACTGTTAGTCAGGTTAGTAATAGTGTATTAACGTGGCGTCATCAGATTCTCAAATCCAAAACGAAAGAGCTGCTAAAGGTTTAATCCTCATCAGGCATAAGAGGTACTAAATTTCGATCCGTCTACAACTTTCCAGCTCAATAGCGTCCTTCGTTTGGAAACCAGCGCATTTTGAGTTTCTGAGCGGTGGGGGTGCCGTGTAACATAAGCTAAGATCGCGTTTTATTTCGAGATTTTTAGCCATTTTAGGAGTTAAAGTATTAGGAAAAGTGTTTTTGTAAATTTTTTTGGTTAAGTTAAGATTATCAGTCGACTAGATAGCCAAAGTGAGTTCCAGATGGCGGCTCCATCCTTTTGCGCGGAACATTCCGACGAATACCTCAACTTTGGGAAAATGCACACACCTTAAGTTTGGAGAACTGTTTTTTTTATTTATCATCTTTCATTTCATTCATAATTTCTTGACTTTATCCACTGAATGTTTTTTTTTATTGCGCGATTTTGCCGTGATTACTATAAAAGCTCATTACGTATGATTATTGCTCACTTGCTCAGCTTGAGCTTGGGTAGCCTGTGGTTGTGCAAGCTAATTATTTACGACGCTACTCACGACACTAAACTCCAGAGACTGTTCATGCATGACACAGCAGTGACCCACAGCAGTGATCCGAAATGAAACCTCGAACACAAGAGATTACTTCAACCGAATCAGCAGATTAAGAAGAGGCCACAATACTGTCATCTTACACAGGTACAAATTTTCATCATAAGCATTATAATTATAATTATAAGATCAAGCGAGAAATCCACTAATGTTTCTGAAACTTTGTTATGACAACAATGATTTGTAATGCTCCCCCACCGACGCAGCGCCACAGTTTGTTTAGAAACTTGCGCCCTTTATACATCATGGATTGTTTGTTCCCTTTCCCTAGGGAGACGGCGAACAAGCAATTAGGTCGTAACGACCGGCCGAGCAATAAAATCATGGCCTTATAGATTTGTTTCCACGTGTTTCTATCATCACAAGATATTGTCACCTGCTATGAAGAAGACAGCGAAGGAAGGTGTAAAGCGAGGAAAGAACAGGGCTCCTCATAAGAAAGTAGCGCCCACGAACGAGAATAATACGCCGGCGAACGTTGTCGCTAGTAGGAAAGCGTCATGTACCACAGCGAACAGGCTTGGCAAAGAGCAAGATGTCACGGCGAAAAAGATCGCCAATGGACGACTTCCTCCATTAGTGCCTCCTGTTAAAATATTACCACAAAAGAATCACGACATTGAACTTAATGAGCGCCAAAATGATAAGTGCTTTGACGCACCAGAAGTCGAATCAAGGAAACTCCTGTTCTTGATGAAACTTCTTCGCGAGCATCGAGTCCAGCGACGAGGCGAAGGGACGCAAATATGACTAACTATGAGAGAATGCTGCAACGCGAGAAGAACAGAGGCAGTAAGATAAGTGCTGGAACTTACAACATACTTCAGAGCGAAACAGAGGATCAGGATGATCTAACATTGGAAGGTTCGACTCTGGTTGTTGAGGACGAAATGCAAATTAATCGGTCGAATGCTTCGCTACGAAGTCGTTCATCGGCCAAGCATGACCCGAACCAAGCTTTACTGCAGTATTTCGCAAAGCTCTCTAGCTCTGCTGATATGGACGATTCGTTGGACTTGGAGCATATTCAATCCCTGTTACGTGAAGGGGCTTCCGTAAACACGTGTGACCGATTCGGTCAAACACTGCTCCACGAAGTGTCGAAAACTTGGGGAACAGATGTCGCACAGTTTTTTATTGACCAAGGTAAATATATCTGATATTTTTAATAAGAAAAACAAAATTTACCAGTAATGGCCAGTTGTTACCGCATGGTCATTGGGATCAATTCTACTTGTCCTATCAACTGCAGTAGAGTATGATTAGGGCTAAATCGAAGAATACTAAAATATAAATTTCGATATACGATTTTCCCGATTCTTCGATTCTCCAACGCACGCTCTAAACGACTCTCCGATTTTCAGATCATACGATCTTCCGATTATAAGATTATTCCTATTTTCGAAATTGTGGGTAAATTCGAGAATAGTAAAATATGAATTTCAACATACGATTATTCTGATTCTCTGATACTCCAATGCAACCTCTAGTGACTCTCCGATTTTCTGATTATACTAACAATTCTTCTGATACGATTATTCCCATTTTTTAAATTCAGTACGATTCTGCGATTTTCCGAATATACGATTCCTCAGATTCCAATCCGATTATACAGTTTATAACCATTTCGTCCGTTCTTTTATGTGTTTGAAGGACTTTTTCTAAGTATTAGAGAAATAGCATCTGCCCTCTATACGATGGCTAAAAACAAACCATATATGCCCGGTGAGGTATGCCGCCCTGCGCATGCGTGCAGGATCTCGGTCATCTCTTGCCCCTGAGTGTTTTACAGGTTTTCCTCCAGCGAAAAGCTGCTTGCAGGCTAATTCGAGTCTCAAGCACTTTCACTGTCCAAAATTTCACCCAATATAAGAGTCAGTTTAGCAAGCTTGCTATAAATTGACAAACTAAGAAAATTTTAATTGCTGAAACTTTTATTATATTTCATTTCATTGTTGCTCAGTTTTGATTTGAGCCAAAGCAATCGACTGCATGGTATCACTTACCATACTAGGAATTCAATGCATAACCGCATTGTTTAAAAATATTTGTTTCAGCAATAATAAATAAGTATTTTACTTCATCTGAAACTCTTTTTTTATATTTGAAACCTGGCTTTATTTTTTAAATGCGGAAGGAGTGAGCGCAATTAGGAACGAAAGGGTTGATACTGTATTACATATGACTAGCAATGCAAGGTCGATCAGATTTCCTACAAGTCAAATGACGAAATTCTTGGACCTACGTACTGTTGTTGTTCGACTTGTACTCTATTTACAGCAACTAAACGTTCCAACATTTCAAAATAAAGAACCCCTCCATCTTGCTTGTCTTCATTTCGTCACTACAAACGCTCATCAAAACTGTACGTGATACTGCACAATATAACTGAGAAGAAAGCTTTTGTTTACAGGAGCAGACATCAACAAGGCGGATGATTATGGCCGAACACCACTGCACGTGGCTGCCTCAGCTGATTATTCAGAGATGGTCAGGTTTCTTATCGATCATGGTGCCAATGTTCACGTGACCTCTGCGGGTGAGGGCCAGACTCCGCTGCACTATGCCGCAAAGAATGAAGCCGTTCAGTGTGTGAAGATTCTGCTGGCGTTTGGCGCTGACATCGATGCCAGAGACTTCAAACTTCGAAGTCCTTTACAGGTTGGTTTAGTTTCTTAGAATACATACTGTAAAAGAAACCTTGTAGCTTATTTGTAATTTTTTGTCTCTGAAACAAGGCAGAACAAAAATAACCACCGGGAATGAAGGGCAGCTTTGCTTGCAGGCTCAGAAGAGCAAAATTAAACTTGACTTCGTATGCTAATTATTTTTTACGACAAACTGACACATACATGCATAACTACATGTGTTACATTTAGTTTGATTATCTATCTCCTGTTTTAAAATATTATAGTTTTTGCAAGGGGATTCGCATCTTCCTATAAAAGCTCAAATAGAGCTTGCTAAGATCTTCTCCCATTCTATGTGGCATTAGACCCTTTGCATAAATGGCGCCTAAGTATGAATAACAATACTCATACATCCTTGGCCTCACATTCATGTGGAAATTCCTTTGTCTTGAAACATGAATGTGAGGCTAAGGATGTACCAGGAATTGTTATTCAAACTTAGCCGCCATTTATGCAAAGGGTCTATGATCAATTGAAAGAAGATAATTAACTTGTTCAGGAATAAATTTATGAGCTGTAATTCATTATAAGCATAATTTAAGAGTCTTGATGCTCTCTCTATAAAGAACAACCCTTGATCAATTTGTAGATCGTGAAAGAACTCAAAATTTGTTTTTCCACCATCAGGTCGCCGCAGAGCACAATAGTGCCGAGGCAACACGAGCACTTTTGGACAAAGGAGCCTCGGCTGGAGTAAAAGACAACAGTGGAATGTCTGCGCTTGCACTTCTTATTTCCAAGATGCCTGTTGTGGTAGGTAAATAACGACTGAGAATTAAATCGAGTCGCAGGGAATTATAAGAAAAAAACTGTTCTTGTGTTACTTTTCACCTACAGGCATACAAAGCTCTTGATCAGTTCCATTCAGTTGACAGAATTCATCGTAAACAAAATTTTTATCTGAATTTCTTGGAAACCGACGACGGCAAAACGTCCGCTCCCTCCCCTTTACAAGCTGCCTCCCAATCAAACTGTCTGGAACTAATAATGCATCCTATATTCCAACGCCTCATCGATGTAAAATGGAGATATTTTCGACTTGAAGCATGGCTAGATATTCTTCCCAACGTGTTGATGGCCATTTTTTACACCATCTTGGCATGCTCCGTTCCTCAAGAAGTAAACAAGTTTTATTCACCTCTGAGTGAAAATTGGTGGAAGATAGTGATCGAAGTTATATTTGTTGTTATAACATTCAATGAAATCAGAAAAGAGGTGAAGGAATACTACCGATCCAAAAATCAATCCAGTACATTCATAAAATGGAGAAAGAAGGAGGTGGAACGGGATTTGGCATTTTGTCACCCGCGTTGGCCTCAGGAGAGAACGTTCGTCGAACAAGAGATGCGGCGGATTAAACAGGACAAAGAGAATAAGCGGACTTATTTCTCAGACGCATGGAACTATATCGACTGGATCACCTATGCCATGCTGATGGTCGTTATTATTCTCCACATGATAAACCTCTGGGTCGATGATAATCTTTACAATGATGTTTTCGTTCGCATTTTGTCGTGCACAGTGATTCCTGTCTGGCTTCGCTTGCTCAAGTATGCCCGGCCCTTCCCCAGTCAGGGACCCTTTGTCGTGATGCTTGATCACATCATTTTAGACAGCGCAAAGTGGTTTGCTTGTGATTTTGATGTTCTACATTCCTTACGCGGCAGCATTTTGGATCATGTTTGGTCCGCAGTCACAAATCCCGGTCAAGGGATACAACAGTACAACAAGTTTAATTTACACGATGATCCGTATTCCCTTGCTAGATGACTATAATTTTACGGGCTTAGAAAAGGCTGCCCCTTACATGTCACGTTTTCTTTGTGGTTCTTTCATCATCATCGCTGCAATTGTTTTAATGAATCTTTACATTGCGCTTTTGTCGAACACATTCCAGCGGGTGTACGACAACGCACGCGCCACTGCTGCAATACAGCGGGCTCGGCTTCTTCAGGATTTGGAGCTGGACGCGTCAGCGAAGAAACGGAGGTGCTATAGAGAGTACATAAAAACGAACTACAGTCCCGAGGAAACTGACTATATCGCAGTGCTCTCTGAGGAAGAAGAACAAACCCGAAAACAGAGCGAAAAGGTTTCTGAAATTCATAACATTGTCAGCAAGCGCTTTGCTGGCAAGAAGTTTGGCAAACTTGAACGAAGTGAATTTGATTCGGTGTTAGATGATCTGGACATGCTCAAACGATCTCACGGAGAAATGAAACGTTCTCTTTCTTTGTTAACTTCAAACCTGGAAGAGCTGACCAGGACAACTTCGTTAATTTTAGAAGATCGCAAGCGCGTTGGCCAGGAGGGATACCACGACCAGCAAGAGGAGATTTTGAAGCGCCTCAACTGGACAGTTACAAGATTAGAAACCGTGTACGCTATCGACAACGGCTTAAATCCTGGTCAACCATTACGAAACCATAAGGCGAACCAAACGGAATAGTAACAGAATCCGTATATGCCTGACAACACAGACTAGAGCTAAGTACCAACGATCATATGCAACTTAAGTCTTCATTTGCTTACGTCGAGCTACAAAGCTATGTAAACGATTATTACAATTTTCGAGATCAGCTTCTCATTATTAATTGCTGCGCTTGATTTCAGCCTCTTCAGAATTATTAGTATTAAGTTAAATAATACATTGATTTTTTTCCCCAGGAAAAAGTACAGTATGATGAAGTCTGTATGATGTCAACTTCGACAGAGTCCATATTCAATGCAATCCTTTTGATCTTAAATTGAGTTATCTCAGTCCGCCAGAGGTTTTAGGTATACTGAGGGCCTAAAGGTTTCAAATTATAGCTTTTTATCTTTGACAGCGGAGTACGAGATAGTTTAAGTTTTGGATTTCCTGGTACAGAGTACGTAGCGAAATGATCACGTATTTGTCGCAGCATCAAAATTCCACGCAGTTGGGGAACACGATGGTAGTGTTACAAGACAGTCACGTACACCACTTCCCCTAGGACAGAAGCCTATTTATCAGGGGATGAAAAGGAAAACGCTTTATTACAAAATTACTTTTAATCTATTTAAACTAGAAAGTGGGATATGTTCAGTACTATCGTGGAAGACAAATGTCTCTTTTCATAGGCTCATTACCCATTTTCCTTTCTCGCTAGCGAGACGTTGAGCTTTTTTAGAGTCATCATCATAAAATGATGTAGCTCTGTGGCTATCAGCGTGAGACGCTGTACTGGCTGTAAATCGTTGCGCCCGAAAATTGAGGAGCAAGGACGGCGCAGTGGTGACTGAGAGCGCTTGCCTCACAATTCAACAATGTGGCCTGGGTTCGATTCCGGCTCGGTGCCACATATGGGTTGAGTTTGATGCTGGTTCTCGCCTTGCATCGAGGGTTTTTCTTCGAATCTTCCGGTTCACCTCCCTCCACAAAAATCAACACTCCCAATTCCAATTGCCATTTATTCAAAGCTGAGCAACAACTAATTAATAAGAGACAACAGAGTCATCATCAGTTTAGAATTGTTACGTGTTGAATATCAACCTTTTTTTTCTAAGGGTTAGAACCTTACTCTTACTAAGACTAGGAATGTATTTCCACTTTTCAATCCACGTTAAAGTGTCCTAGCAATCAGAAATCCTAAGAGCCAGAACTGCATAACATAATGTACCCCTCCTCTGCCTCTGACACTCATGGCACCTGCTCTAACGTCTGGATTCGGTCCCGGTGAAGTAAAGGTAGTCGGCTTTCTCGGAGGGAAGACGTTTTTGGCGAAATAACCTCGAACATTTCCAGGAGGAGAATATTTGACCACCACGACAGTTTTACCGTCCTTCCTTTCTTTACTGAATGCGCCAATTTGCTTTGTGTTTTTCCAAACAACCTATAAGTGACATAAAATAAAATGTGACTGTTAATCTGGAACCCTAAAGGACCGATTAAGAATCAAATCATGAATTGTTTTGTGTAAATCAAATTTGCATCTTGCTAGCTTGCGTTTGTCGCCCTTGTGATATATATACACACAAAATGTTTCAGGAATTTGAAACACGTTTTATTACAGACCCCACGACAATCGTGACCTCAAGG
Source organism: Platygyra sinensis (assembly GCA_019787425.1). NCBI lineage: Eukaryota > Metazoa > Cnidaria > Anthozoa > Scleractinia > Merulinidae > Platygyra > Platygyra sinensis. Next base: position 21,699 of record JAHPZR010009625.1, on the reverse strand, counting down.
ACATGCTTGGAAGATGAAAGTTGTCAATCCTAAAGCTTACACGTTTTCGGAAAGCGGTGACCGAACGCGTGACGCTCTGGTCAAAATCAAAAACCGGAAACAGAAAATAGTGTTTTCGGTTTGATTCCGCTCGTTTTATTAGTAATAGTTATTGGACCGAGTGAAGAATAATTCAGGGGGTAATCATAACAATTACAATTTCCTCAAATGTGATTGGTGCATAAACTGCTGTATTTTGCCCTATAAATAATCTGCAAAGTTGTAATCGGACAGTGTAATCGGACAGTTGGCTGTAATCGGACACCTGTAATCGGACAGTTACACGAGCCAATCATCTCCAACAATCACAACATTGATTACAATCACTATAGTAACCAATTTAAGAGACTGACTTTATAAAATTGACGAGGTTTTGTCCTCGGTGACGGTGTTAATTTAATTTTTAATTATGATATTTTTAATTATGATACTTTTGTGGGAAATTGCAATTGTTATGATTGATTGGTAACAGGACATTGTGTCGTCCAATATATATTCAGTCCGTAATCTTACTCGTGATAAACAAATACCTGAGTGAAGTGCCCGGCACCCTTAAAGACCTCTGGCGTCTTGTAATCGTAGTTTTTCTCCTCGGTGTAAAATAACTGTACAGCCCTGGTGCATGGTTCCGTAGGTTTTCCTGCAGACAGGAAAAGATTTCCCGGATCCTTTTTTTCGTGGATAAATCGATTGTTATCGGCCAAATAAACCGCCCATCTCCTGGCTTTTTTGTACAGCATATTTGACCATGTTACATTGTCAACCTACCAAACAAAATTCACTGACATTTAGTAATCACAAAATCAACAAAATAATAATTACTGCTTTTAAAATACGTTTTTTGCCAGTAAAAGTGATGCATACGATCAGGAACACACACGGTACCATATATTACGTCTGTGGGATGCCATGATACTGAACCTTTGCTAAGCTAGATGTGAAAGTTTGTCTGCTCCTTTAATTTGGACAAACATGGACTGCTATCATGAAGAAACTTGATACGAAACAGGGTATTTAGTGGTCCTATAATAGTTAACTTATCTATATTATTATTAATGGCATCTGGTCAAGGCTTAATTAATTCGAAGGTTTAAAGCGTTAATCACACTACCACTTCTTTCCAACCCTCCACAGCCACTCGATAACAAGTACCTCCAGAGAATCTCAATATTTCCCTCCACTTCGTCTCGGGAAACATTGCGATTCGAAGGAAACAAATTTCACTGTCATTAAACGATTTGTTATCTAGCAAGCCAAATGGGTCAAACCGGTGGAAAACAAATAATAATCACTTTATTGACAAATGACGTGCAACAGCGGTGAACATTTCGCGGGTAACAGTGAACTGTTTCCCGTTTGACGTCGTAGTTTTCACAATGTTGCCCACTCATGGCATTTGGCGGGAAACAATTTCATTGTCAGATGTCATTTGACCTTGAACTAACCAACAAATGGGCGCACTGTAGCGGGAAAATCTCAACTGAGCTATATAACAACTATTGTTGCTTATCAGCAAAGCAACTTCGGTGTGTATTGAAATACCATTTCCTGTGTATTATTTGATACACTTCTGAAAACATTCATTGTAGAGCTTTAAAGTTGGCTGCTGACAAACCATGATCACACCACTCATTAGTAACCAACCTGATGAATGTTTCTGTAGTTATTATGCCATAACAGTGACTGCTGTTTACAGTTCAAGGAACCTAACGGTAAATGAAATAAATGAAATTACAAAGCAAATGGATCAAGTGTCTGACCGACTAACTGGCTGACTGACTAACTGGATTGACTGACTGACTGACTGACTGACTGAGCGACTAACTGAGTGACTGACTGACCGACTGACTGACTGACTGACTGACTGACCGACTAACTGACTGACAGACCGACTGACTGACCGACTGACTGACCGACTAACTGACTAACTGACTGACTGACTGACCGACTAACTGACTGACTGACTGACTGACTGACCGACTGACGGACTGACTGACTGACTGACTGACTGACTGACCGACTGACCGACTGACCGACTAACTGACTGACTGACTGACTGACTAACTGACTGACTGACTGACTGACTGTCTAACTTACTGACTCTCAGGGATTGACCGACTTACTGACAGTTGACTTAATGGCGCAATAATACAGGTGTATGTCTAATGGCAGAATAGCCTCGACTGAGATGATTGACTGACGCATCGTCAACTTAGTTTCACAATAATTGTCTGGTTTATCCATTTTAGCAGATCAAAACCAATGATAACGTGGTACTGAGGTTAACTGACGGGTCGTGACGTTTCGACGTTTACAAACGGGGAATTCGCTAGTTGTTTTGGTGACATGGTAAAACAACAGCCTTGGGTAAATTTGATACAGACGACACCGGGCCAACAAGAAGTGAAGCACCCATACGCGTGCCTGGCTATGGACTTTTCGTGCAAAAAGTCATATAATCAGCTTTGACCCGTACAAAAAGAAAAATTAATTAAATGTCGCAAACACATGAGTGAAATGTAAACATATGGGATATGATTTAACGTTTCTATCAATATTTACTTTTTGAGTCATGGCCTCCAAAGTATCCAAAGCATGCAAATCCCGAAGTTATGAATTTAAAACAAAAGTCGAGCAAAATTAAATAGGATTCGTCATTGCGTGCGTAAGACGGCCAAAGCAGTGGAAATTAAAGGGCCAGGTAACGATAGAGTTAAGAGTATGTAACAAATTAACGCATAATTTCTCCTTTTATATACTTGCTGGATACATTGCTGACTAAATTTATTTACACTAACTTGAAGTTTGAAAGTCTAGGTGAAAGTATATATCATGTAAAGGGATCACGGCTAGGATAGCTTACTACGCACTCGCATTCTCCAAAACGATTAAAACAGCATTTAATGCTATTTAACAAATTAGTTCAGTCCTTTTTGTTTGTTGGACTTGTTTCAAAGATTAGCCTAGAGTTATTTATAATCCAGAGCAACAGAAGCTTACAGATATTTATAAGAGTAACTGTTTATTCCGGGCTCCAATTCTAAAATTCAACCATGTTTACTAACTACAATTCACTCGCACGCACTGTCAGTAACTTTGAACGCGCTGATTGCATCAAGACAATTTATTTTACGAGTTTCGTTGCTAACACAGGTTTTCCTTTCAGTCGGTACATGATAACAAATCTCAAGTACTGCAGAAGTCTAATAGTTATGTAACAACTGGTTTAATTCGAATATTCGTTTACTCTTTTACTCTTACCTGCATTCTGAACAATAATGATACATGTTATCAGCCTACAAAGAAATCCAAGACTGCTAAGTGCCATCATTTTGCGCTGTTGTTCTGTTGCGCAAATTTTTCTTTGTCTTTTCTGTGAGTGGTATGCGGTGCGAAAGCTCTCAATAGCACGTTCTGTCAATCTTCGCAGATATTTCATTCGACACATTCATACAGTGTTTATTAAGAGTGTTTGTTTAGAGCAGCTTATTTCTTACACTTGCACGTGTGGCGTTAGTGTGCACGGTATTCAAAGCGAAATGGTAATGTTTGCTGCAGCCTTTGAGGGAATGGGAACAGGCAGCAGCTGTCCTCTCTCGGTGAGCAGATCACACACACGAAATGGGTGTTATTATAAAGCAAAGAATCTCAGAAATACAGCTCCGTATCATGCTAATCTGGAGCAATAACCGCTTGAGTGAAACCAGTCTACTCCATAGACGACAGCTCTCAAGTGTCCAAACAACTGCACTACCCGTTCATATTAAACACGTCTCGTCTTCACATTACCTTTTAGACAAAAGCATTGCAATAATTCGTACAACAGAAGATCTAGAAATGCACACTGATTGTGGTTTGACTTGGTGTTAAATAGAAAAATCCCACGACATCATTTGGATTGAAACTCAAGCGGTAAGGTAAATTCCGAACGAGACTAAGAAAAAGCGCTCGCGTAGAGTGGAAATGGAGAACGTCTAGATGTAAATATGGGTTATTGACCAAGTGTGAGGTCAAGATTTTTTTTTCTCGCGTAAAGAACGAGGCCAATATCCAGCCAGCTTGACCGAACAAGCTTGGTCATAAAGGATTTATTATGTGGCTTTCGGAGAAATTTTTCTTTTGGGGTACAGTTGGGTAGTCCTGAGTGGGAAAGATGGTTCCATCTTGCCCGCTCGGGTAACCAATCACAGCGCGCCATTTGGTTCATCTTGCCCGCTTACGGAGCTAGCCATATGCTAAAAGCCAATCAGAAGAGCGGGAATGTGTCTCCATGAGGGGACTCCCATACATCTGATGGCGAGATGCTCTTCGGGAATTTTGAAAAACAGCCCTTAGCGATACCAAGATTCTGTTTTGTGTGCTTAATCTCGTTCCCAGAGCCTCCGTTACCCTTTTCCAGCGTCCGCTGGACAAGGGTAACAAAGGCTCAATCTGGGAACGAGATTGGGGCTTAGCTTGAAATTGTTTTCATTCTAAGAGCTACCAATTCTAAAACAACACATTAACTGACACTGACTTTTTTCGACTCCGTACCCGGTTAAAGGTTGCGCAAAAGCTCCCGCTGTGGTAAAGGCGGAACGTATTAAGAAAACCAGACCTGGGACCCGTTTCTCGAAGCTCCCGGTAATAGGCTAGTTTCGAATTGTGCAGAAACAAAAGAACAGAGTCGAGGTTCAGGGGAATAATTAGCATTTTGTATTGTTCATAACAAAGGAAAATGCAAATTATTCCCCTGAACCTCGACTCTGTTCTTTTGTTTCTGCACCATTCGAAACTAGCCTATTACCGTGCCCGTTACGCTGTTTTGTTTTCCATTAAGGATGGGGGTTTCAAAAGTTTTGAAAATGGTGTAATAAAGTCATCACAGCTAAAGAAACAAAATGGACTTCGTTAGAGGTCAGAACACACCCTACTTTTCTCGAGACTTTGATTGCAAAATATGATATCGGGCCCGTTAAGTTACCGGGTCTTTCGAGAAACGGGCCCCTGCTTCTTTAATCCCTGAGTATTACATTGAGCATTTCTACTGCGCACGATTTTCGCGTCATTAGCGCGCGCAAATGAGCGCGTGGCCGAGCGCGTGCACGTACACAACAAAAGAAATTTCCCTCAAGCTAGGCTTGAAAGAGAAATAAATGTTCGCTTTCTTTTAAACGAGCGCGGTGACCTATAATTTTTATTGCATAATAATAGTGTACATATTATTCTCCTTAACTTAAAATATAAAAAATAAATAAAATTACCGGAAGGAAAAAAAGATATAGGTGAAAGAGTGCACAAAACCGTTACTCTGTGATGAAAATTATGACTGCGAAAACAACGACTCTACGAACGTTTAACGTCCTCGTTGTTTTAAATAGTGCGATTTTTCCACAAATTTTAAATGTTGTTCTACATGCTCGACACTTTCTACCTGTCAAAATTTTTCCAAGGTATAACTTAAATGAACTATGTTTCGAGCTACCGCAAAATGTAACGTGGACCGATGAATAACGCGCGTGATTAGCACGAGTACAGGCATAAATTGGGTAAGAACAATAAGGTGAACAATAAGGGAAAGTTTCAAAAAAAATCATCGGTAACTTTAATTTCTGAGGAATCACCTTAACTCCTAAAAGACGAGCACCCCCGTCCTTTCAAAATGGTAGTCTTTCCGGGTGGGTCTCCAACTTTGATTCGCCTCTCATTATCACAATCACGAATTCTAATTATACATCAACAAAAAGTTATAATTTTATCCAACTAATTTCCCCTTAACGCAATAAGCTTGTAACAAATTATCTTACAAATCATTTTCTCGTTGTTATCTTTATTCTTATCAAGTCATTATGTTGACATATAAATCATATGTAGTCATCTGACATTCATTTTACATTCCTATGTACATCTTTACATCGATCGAGCTGAAAATCTATTTACATTTTAAACGCGTGCATAATATTTTAGTCCCATGCATCAGGACGAGAAGCAAAACACTGTTTCACTACATTGTTATTACGGTTACAAAATTTCACGCGGTCGTGCGCTTGGTACCATTGGTCATTTTTATGCTACTTTAATGGTCCATTCATAGCTAGCCTTAGTTAGCCGGTTTTTTTGCGTTATTTCGGATGATGTGACCTTTCAGTGGCCGTTTTCACGTTAGAGGACGAATAAATCGTCTGACATTTGTTCGTCTGATGTGAATTCAGTTATGTCGTACTGTCGTCGACGTGTTCGTCTCGATGGGAAAATCGTCTAGGAAAAAATCGTCTTGTCAGACGGCCAAATATCAGACGAATTGTTCGTCGAAATTTGTTCGTCCCGTTTGCACATTACACGATTTGTTGACGATTTGTCCGTTTAGACGATTTGTTCGTCCTCCAGTGTGAAAACGGCCAGTGAAGAAGTGTTTCCTTTGAAACTAATCAAATGAAGGTGGACATGCAGTAACGTTCATATTATATAGCAGAATACTAAAAAATCACGCCACAACTAAGACTGGAATGGACGAGCATACTACATTTTTAAATGTGTCTATCTTTGAATCTTCTCTCGACTGACCAACTTTGTTTACGTGTAAAATACGAAATAAAAGGCTAACTGAAAGAGACGTTTCGCTCATTTCAACATTACAATGGCACCGAGTCGAGTAGATCAGGGTGTGCAAAAATACAAGAAATGCATGAAAATGATTTCTCAAAGTCATTAATAATTCATCACGTTTAAAACAAAGAAAATCAGGATACCCGGTCTTAATTAGCATAGATTCTGACGATTTTACTTCACCATTTACTCCTTAGTTTTTGTTTCGATTGAGAAGATATATCAAACACTCGAGACAGTGTTTCATTGGCTATGAAAACACCTTGAATTTCGTCAAAAATACTCCGCTGCTTCTCAGTGTTTGGATGTCCCGATGAAACACTGCCTCCAGTGTTTGATATATTACATGAAACGCGAGGTCTATCAAGCAAACCTAATGTGCAACATTCCGACTGATCAGTCTTCCACAGGGCCTCAGAGCTAGAGTTTCTTCCAGAAAATGAGAATTGCCATTTTATACATATCAAACAAAATTGTTCTGTTCTCATAATCATCACTGCTCTGCAACTGAACTTTAAAGTTCCGGTTCGTCTCATTAAATAACTTGTAAATTAAATATTGCACCGGTTTTTTGGAGCCCAGTATAAGGATCAAAACTGCGTTTTAGAATAGGTAACACTAGGAGCTGATCTCTACGAAAAATCACAAGAAGCCCCACTGTAAGACATGTAGGGAGCAGGCTGTCTGCATTTTAAGTGTCATCAAACAACAAACAAGTTTTTCTTGTCGCTTAAACGTAACTGCCATTTACGAAAATAAACTAGCAAAGATAACAAACGCAATGAGGAGCTCCAGGCTTGACCCAGTCTTCCTCGCTGTCCCTTTTACGTGAGGCTTGGTTGCGAACGTGGTTGCGTTCGTGGGGGGCGGTGATGGTATGTTCTCCCTGGGGCACCTGGCATATTCAGGGGGATTTCTCGCCCATTCTGGTCCCAGAGTTTCCGCAATGGGAGGAAAAACGTTTTCTTCGAAATTGCCATTCTCGTTACTCTCAGGACTATACTTGATTACTACAACAAGCCAGTTGTCTTTACGTAGTGCCCATGCAGCACCAATTTGTTTCACGTCTTTCCAAACCATCTGAAAAGTGATCACAAGTTAGTAAATATACCGCAGCCTACAGAGATCATTTAATAAATCGTTTGCGGAGACATTTACGGTATTTGAGGGAAGCGGGGTTAAGGGACGAGGTCAACATTAAAATTCTCCTATAATTGCTTTCCGTATATTTCTTTATTTATCAGAAAGGGATTTTGTCATAATATATGACAACATTCAGTTCTGCTATTCTCATAACGGTTTCGAGAAATCAGGCCTCAGTAACCGCCTAGCTACGCAGGTTATCCACCGGTTAAACGGCTATCCAGTGGAAAAGTGTTTACAAAACAAACCACGCTATCTACTGGATTGTGATTTCTCCGCTGGATAGCGCTAGCATTATCCATCTTTCGGAAAACCTGTTGCAGAAGGTTAGTTTAACTTTCAGTATAAAAAAACTTGAGAACTTGAAACGAATATCTCTTGAAATATGGTAAGGGGAAACTTTTTAATCCCAAGTATTATTAGCTGAGAATCATAAGCACAAGAGTTCTCACAATTGCATGCGCAAAAACAAGGAGGGAAATACCTGGCTCAACTTATTTCAGCAATGAACTGCTACTCTTTTAAACTTACCTGGGTAAAGTTGCTAGCCGCTTTGACATAGCGAGGATTTCTGAAATCATAATACTTTTCATGGCTATGGAACCACCAAACAGCTTCACTACAATACTCCCTCGGTCTGTACACCGACATGTATAAGTTCCCAGAATTGTTCTTGCTAATCTCAAACTTATTATTCTCTGCGAGATACTTGACCCAGTCTTCCGCTTCCCTTTGAAGGCTAATAGACCAGGTGACGAAGGGAACCTTTAATATTTGAAAAACAACAAAAGATATTTATTTTATTTCTGCAAAAAACGTCGAGTGGTTAACTGGTGAAGTAAATCACTTGGGCGTATTTCATGCGTTTTAATGTTTGTAAAAGAGTCGTTATCTGTAAGCGTTTTACTAAATCCACAGAAGCGGCTGCCATTTTGTTTACAGTAGCACACTACTGCTAGGTTACTTACTATCTACAACAGAAGTTGTACAGAACCCAATGAGATTGACTTTGTGAGATCACTACCTGACCGCGTTCAAGCTTTAAAATATAGCAAAGTGTGGGAAAATTTCATCTAAAATTATCACCGCGATTTTTTTCGTTATTTTATGTATGTGGCGAGTGTTGCCTCTTTCAGTGGCGTAAACTTACTTGATGCAGTGTGCGGAAGTAGTTGTGCCAATAGAGACATTGATGTTGAAACGGCATCGTACCTGAAATTTCACGAAACAAAAAGATCGTATCAGAGAAAAATTGAAACAAAGCATGAAACAGTTTTGCTTTTTATGGGGGTTGGCACACATCAAGCTGAACTGGTAAAGTGGTTTCTGTAGGGTTCGTTTTGAGAACGAAGGTCAACTGTATTCGTTACTGACTCTTACATATACCTAATCGTACCTTTTTGGTTTGCTTCGGCGGCATATTAGGCGAGTTTGATCGAACCATGGTTCGTATTTTGGCGAGACGCAGTCGAGCCAAAATACCCATGATGAGACCGTAAATAAATAAATACCCATGGGGAGACCACACCCAAATTCAGCCCAAAATTTAGCGTTCAGGTCAATGACTTGATATCGTAGGATATCAGGACAGTAGACTTGGCTTCTGATTGGCTAATTGCGAATTTGGGTACGGTAATGATAATTATTGGCTCATTTAAATTTCAGATCACTGAGCTCCTCACGTGCAGCTACGAAAAAAGGTTCATTTGAACCTCCCATATCAGGTGTGGTGAATTTATTAATGAGCTTGTTATGTCAAGCTATGGAAAACGTTTAATATTACCTCCCATGTCGGATGTGGTGGCCGGCACTGTGGTTGGTGCCGTGGTTGCTGCCGTGGTTGCTGCCGTGGTTGCTGCCGTGGTTGCTGCCGTGGTTGCTGCCGTGGTTGCTGCCATGGTTGATGCCGTGTTAGATGCCGTGCTGGGTTCCGGTGTGATTATAGCAGCTGCAGGACATCTGGCAAATCTCGGTGGATTACGCGGCCATTCGGGTCCTAGAAGAGCTGCTGTTGGGCGACGGATATTCTTTCCAAAGTAACCGATGTAGTTTCCGCCTGGATGGTATTTGATTGATATAACTAGCCTGTTGTCTTTGCGGATGGCCCAGGCAGCACCGATCTGTTTCGAGTTTTTCCAAAGCACCTGAGATACAACAAACAAAGTCAGTCAACATACGCGTCAGCTGGAGTGGTTAAACGAGACATGTCATTTTTGCGACATACAAAGGACAGAAGCCTGAAAATAGCAGTTTATTGTTGCAGAAAAACATTAAGTAATATCTGATCAAAAATGAAATCATTGAATTGATTTACGATTGGGAAAGACTGAAACGATGTGCTATATTTTCAAGACGTTTCATCCCACAAGTAGCTCCTTTAGAGACCTCCAAGATTTCTTTCTTTTGACTGATTTGCAGCAATGTTCTTGTCGAAATATTTTTGACATCTGACAACAGGCTCCAAAGGCACGAAAACTGAAGGGTGCTACAAATCGAGGCAGTTAAAACTGGCCTGGTTAGGATTCTAGACAAACGAGACAGATTGTTAAGAAAACTAATTTTACGGTTAAATTCTGTGACAGCACTCACAGCTTACCTGAGTGAAATGTCCAGCAGCTTTGACATAACGAGGATTGCTGTAATTATAAAACTTTTCCTCCCAATGGAACCACCAAATAGCATCACTGCAATACTCCCTGGGCTTGTACACTGACAGATATAAGTTCCCAGGATTCTTCCTACTGTGGTGAAACTTGTTGTTTTCTGCAAGATACTTTACCCAGTCCTCCGCCTCTTTTTGGAGGCTCATCGACCATGTGACATTGGGAACCTTAAAAACAAATGTAAATTTTATGGCAGTGTCTGGCGTTAGGTGTCCTGCGGGGCACGATGGGGAATGAAATGAGGTAAACTGGGCATGAAGAAATCTCCAAAGTTGAACCTTAATTTATAAAAAGCAAAATCAAATAGCAAAAAGGGTCATGAAACTGATATGTCTTTTTCATGATTTTATTGGCAATAAAGCAATGTAGAAGTAGGTCATTTATATGCCATTTTAACGTCCTCTTCTCCCCCTCCACCCCTTCACAAGAAAAGTTCAGCAATTTTTTTTTGTCCCGACGAGGCTGTCACGTGTATTTACCTGGTGAAGTGTCCTGAAGTAGTTGTGCCAATAAAGACACTGATCTTTAAATGACATCGTACCTGCAATCATTGAATATTTATCACTGAAATGGTACGTAAGACCTTAAAAGCCGAGTCACTGAAAACTGTTTTCAGAAATTAAGTGAAAGCAAGCTATAAACTTAGAATGAAATTCGAGTTTGATCTTTATCTCTCACTATCAGGTGTGCTCTGACTAGGGACTTTGAAGGACAATTGCTATCTTCTGCACCGTAGTCCTCAAACACCTAGTTAACACAACAAATTATACTGATAGTTTAAAACTCGGAGTTTCTTTCTATCACCCTCACGCTAAAACAGTTAAAAACTAGCAAACATTTTTCTTCATTATCTATAGCAATCGGCCCATCGTGTGCTATCTGGCTAGCAACCGAACGTCGCCCATGTGTTTCTGTGGGCTCAATTTCGTTTCAAGGAAGTCCAGGTTAGAATTGAACCCTTTGGCTTCCTGGCGACCAATGCTGACCCTTCCTCAACACTGCTACTCTTAGAAATGGCGTGGTAAAATTATGCCCCAATCCATAAGAATTTCAAAGTTCTTCTCTATCTTTTATGTATCGGGTTATGATCGATGACTGAGTTAACACAAAATTAAAAACATAAGTAAGGGTTGGAAACGGTGAAGGTTCTGATCACATTTCGCGTACGAATTTTAAAAGTTCTCGATTGAGTCAAGTACTTTGAGCCACTTTTAACAATTGTTATTTTTATAAATACACAAATCACGTATGTCTTAAACTTCTTTTCAAACGCATCAAACTCTACTTTACCGTTATCACGTATCGTACATAAACCCTTTGCCACCACTATAAGCGAAGAGATGTGTAAATGTATTTTTGCTCTCACTACTGACGAAGAGAAAAGCACATACTCTATATATAGCTATTGGCCGTCACTGGTGGTTGCAGCTATAATTATTATTTTAACGAACCATTGACGTTCCAAAAAATTCCATCCTTGACATATTGCAACAAAAAACACCACCACACGAACGTGGTGCTCAATAGCTTCACAGGAATCGTAACACATTAACGCCTGCTTAGGTTGGTTATCTACAAGGACTAAAACAATTGATGTAAAACCATTGTTCACCATAGTAAACAGTACCGCACGAAAGCCTTACTGGTCTAAAGTTGTTACTCAACTTGTAATACATCAAGGTCCCACTCTCATACATAGGAACCATTAATTGACTCGAGGAGACCCCCAGTAGTGAATGTAAAACCTTTGAATTTACCTTAGTCGGTATAAGAAACCTTAACTCTGTATTTGACGAGAAAATCGTATGCCAAGCCACACTTACGCCAACAGACTACGTCAAACAGCATTATTATTGTAGTTTCTCGTTGTATTTACCGACAAAACTGCAACTGGTTACTCTAATTGCAAAGTCATCCGGCCCTTACTTAAGTTAAGTGTTATTGGGTAAAGTGCTATAAAGTTGTTTCAGCAAGTTTTGCATGCCATTAAACTAATAAGAGTAAAAGAAATGGGTGCCGATATTGCATAATCAAAGGTTTGCCAAAGACTTTTTAAGCTAACTTCATAAATTCAAAGTAGCTTTGCCTGGGGACTATTATGTTTAAAGTGGTCGAAATTAAAGGCAAACTGACAAAAAACCCTAGTGATTTCTAAGTGGGACCAAATAAAAAACAAGTGACTGTACGTAAGTGAGGGTTCACAGATTAATTTTGGCGTGTAAGAACGCAGTGGTTTGTTATGTAAAGAAGTAATTTTTGTTTGTTGAAAAGGTTAAGATTTGATTATTCATTAATTTGTGTCAGTTAGCCAGTTCGTTAGAGCAAGACTGAAATACCCCAAGGTTCTGAAAGTAACGACTAATAAGTGTTGTTGCATGGTAAATCCTGTGTCGATTTCTCCTTTGAAAAGGCCGCTTGATCTTAAAGTAACGACGTTGGGAACGTTTTGGTGAGTGACAAGACAGCCAAACTTTGAGCTGTATGCTAAATGTAAATTTTGGAGTCCAAAATAACATGCAAAACATTCACCTCAAATTAGAGTAGCCTACACAGGGTACATGATATAGCATACCATTTGATACGGCCGAGCTTGCCGCGAAGACGCTGATCAAGAATAAGACTCGGGCTTCCATGGTAATTACCATCAGTGCTGGCGCGAGAGCTACCCTGCTTGCGACTGCACCAGAAAAGGTTTTACTTAGAAAATTTGGCAACTCTCTCTATATATGGCAAAATTATTCACGTCTTAACGTATCCTGTTTTTCCAGCTGTCATGGCGTGTCATGGTCTGACAGCTCAATCAGTGACGTTCATCAAAAGGCAAACGAAAAGACATGACGTTGCGTAGCTCGAGTGTTAGCGTAAAAGGGAGGGCATAATTACTATTTTTGAGCCGCTACGCCACTAGACACGCACGTTTAGCGTTTTTCACTTGATTTCGTTTCACCATGTATGGTGGATTCAGGTTCGTGATACATTACTGTCTCTGTCATGTGAGAAAATGCTATCCATCGCACTCTGAGATGAAGTCACAAAAAAGGTCAAGAACTTAGCCGGTAAAGGAAATTTATAATATATAATAACACGATTATCACGTCTGGACGAATTTCCATGTGATAACAAACGATCACTGACCAAACTCGAAGTGGTAATATTAAAAAAAAAGAACTTTGCCAGACAGATGTTTCTTCGTGAGATCAAAGTCGGAAGCAAGAATCAGACCACATTAATCAACTGGTGACAAATCCTTTTCAGGCAGTCATAGCTGATCATGCCACTTTGAAACTGCATTAAAATAAGTTGATTTTATGGGGTTTAAAACAAATCTGGTAGATGCCATCTTTACTCTATCGGTAAAAATATTGTCTGTTATACAAAGTATGATTTGGATTTGATGAAATCACAAATACTCTAAAAAAAACACCTGTACGTGCAACGCTTTCCTCTTGCTAAGTGCACTGGTCTCATCTCACTCACCGGCTTCCCCTTCTACTTCCTTCCTTCTACACGTTTAATACCGAGGACAATTTACGAAATGAAACATTTTAATAGAACACAATTAACAAATGTATGCATAGCGAAGAGCCTCTGATAGCCTACGAGCAGGTTCCTGTTGAAGCACAAGCGTAGTAGGCTCGATAACCAGCCGAGAACGGCGGAAATCGAGCCTACAAGCGTAGCCGAGCGAAATCGAGCGGCGAAGCCGCGAGACAAGAAAGTGATCCAAACTCCTTCCCGCCGGATCGTTTTGCTCTTCGCCGCTCGCGTTGTGACTCAAAGGTGAGCCTGTTCGCAGGCCAAGCCTCTGGACATGTTTAATATACAGCCTGTTTCCACAGTCCCACTGAGGAAAAGCGTAACGACAATGCCGATTGGTATTATGGGTAATGATGATAAACTTGAGGTTCAGTTAACTTCAGTAAGAAGGAAGGAGGAAGCATTAATACACGAGTGTGTGTTGTTTCCTTCTACCAGGCTGAAACCCCTTGAACTTCAATTACGCAGCAGTAAGCCACCATTACCCATTATACCTTTGTCGCGTACGCTTACACGCTTTGGGTTACGCTTTGGGTACGCTTTGGTAGGACAATCTATCTCAAAGCAGCTGTATATTCTGCTGTAGTACTTTATGCGGATGGTTTGGGCTGTCAGCCGGGTGGGCAACTTGCGCATTAATTTTGTGCACAGACAGTCGTCTCGGCACAGTGGATAATCAGATATTTTTAGTAGTATTAGTAAGGAAATGCCGATTAGATCCTTAATTTTGCGAATTCTACGCTAATTAGATTTAGCTTAAACAATTTCTGGAAACACTTCGCGTTTCATCAAGAGACTTAATAAATGATAACGAGAAGGACCTTTGCTTGCATCAACAGATAGGACGAACGAAGATGTAAACGCCGAAGATGCAAACGATCTAATTTTAGTTTCTGATGAGACCTGGGTATACCATAAAATAATCACATTTGTAGGCCGAGGCATACAAACGTCCACTGGATTATAAGAACAAGCCTGTTTCGCAGTTATCTGCTGTGGGATAAAATGCTGCCTATGAGGAAATCAAGTGGGATTTAAACTGACCCTTTACCCGATAAATCCACCTCTTATCCTTATCTGTAATGAGCTTTTCGCCTCTAAAGTTATTTCTATCAACCGATAGTAGAATACGTAAACACAGAAAAAATGCAACCATATTTACAGAGACTACAGACAAAATTCTCACTATAACCTCAAGCGCAATATTATACCTGAAACGGTTCAACTAGCCACTCTTATCTACTTAAAATGTCATCGGGGTTAGAGCTTCCGTAATCAGTTCCAGTGAACATAATGTATTGTTTAGCAGGTTGGCATGCCTTTGAGCAAAAAACCCTTGATGGGGCTTGTTGCTCAATCAGGAGTTGCGTAATGCTTATTGGCTATTGTCAGCACGCAAAAATGAATTTCCGTGCATACGATGAAATGAGCGATTTCTAAGGATGACAGAGCTAATTTTAAATGATTTTTATTCCACCTTAATAAAGAGCGCAGTGAAGAAGCGAAGTGAAGTGAAGTGAATACTTGATTTACCCTCGGATTGCAGAGTAGCTTTATCGTAGCTAACATCTCCGAGCATAATTTTTCACAGTATGACAACAAAGGCCAGACCACAACACCGGGAACTTCATGCCCTACTCTTTTCGATAAGCGTGTGGGTTCTTTACGTCCCCTGCTAACCATATAAACAAGAACTTAGAAAGACGTTTTCAAAGTTTTAACTGGAATAAACAAAAGTACCCAACGTACTCTGCAGGCATAGTATCGAAAGTTGAACTGAAAGGAACCACGCGCTACTTTCTGCCGGTCTTTTTTAATATAGACTTCAAACGGACTGAACACTCTTGAGTATTGGGTTATTATTTCGCTTTTCATTGAAGAGCACGATCTTATATTAACCTTCAGAAATTCATGCTTTTCATAATCTCGCACTCGTTTTTACTTTACGTTTTCCTGCTTGTATATTCTGTCACCCAATCTGATCTGTTGCATGAAAATTTGCTTTATAGCTTTTGCATGCTATTTCAAAGCCATTATTAAAGAGAAGTTTATAATAACAATAATTGTATTTTGCATGGTAGCGTATTTATACTCGTAAGTCAAAGAATATCATCGCCAAGTTGTGCAGCGATTATCGTGAAGGATATATTTACAAATTGTTCTTCCGTCGGTTTCATGTTCGGTTTAAACATGAAGTGATGTATACACTTCTTATTTTTGTATGCAAATGACCCCATGCCAATGACTCACCGAATGGTTGCGTTGGAGCGGTGCTTTTTGCATTCATAATTTGAACAAAATACGTGATGTGATCGATCACGTTACTGAAACCGACGCCGAGATAAATTCGGTACGTCTTTGTCAATAGCTTTTTCGCTTAAGAAACCGAGCTTACATCTCTTAAAGCTTATTTCGTCGACTATTTACGTCTACAACATATAGATGTGATATTTCAAAGGAGCTCCATTGTACAGCAGACACAATGTACATAAACTGATGAAGATAAAACAGACATACCTGTACAAGTTGCTAAGACAGCAGCCAAGAGAATCGACACACAAACGATCTTCATCAGTGAATAATTCGAGGAACTGTAAAGTGAAACATGGAACAAGCCTTCATGGGTTTTCTCTGCGATTTCTGCACCGGCAAACTCTAATCCTTTAGGCCTTGAGTGTATTCAATTCTAATGGTTATTGATTAACAACATGTGACCGGAAATATACGCCAGGGGTGCTCCAGCGGACAATGTTTTGAGTTAGATGAATCTGATAAGACCAGTTAATGGTCCCCTTCAGCAGCCCTTCTTCTAGCTTCTAACTTCTTCTAGCTTCTAACTTCTTCTAATTCTCATCTCAGTCACTTAAAAAGATAACTATTCAATTTCCCACCTTTGTCAGGATAGATTTTCATTCCATTTATGACCTGCTCTGAATCTTGTAAATGTGAAAGTTGAGGAAACCAAACAAGAAGACTGAATTACATTTTCTTAGCTCGAAGAGCGTCGCGTCTACCGCAGAAGGCAAATGTTCTACCCCGGTCTTTGCACATTATAACGTCTTCCCCCATCTGACAAATGATTGAAGGCGGCCTGTCGGTTCTATTGACATGAATTGCCATGTGCGTTTTTAAAAAGCATCTGAGTCATCTTGATCCTGTGAAGTCTCCGATGTTGATTACTGCTTAAAACACGCGAATTCTCCTTAAATAGTACGAAATCTAATGCCGAAAGTCATGGTGCAAAGGAAATTTAGATAACGTTATTAAAGCTTATTAACACGTCATCTACCGTATATATCGCAAATGAATCTTCGGTTTAATGAAAAGTGTCTTTAGAAATGTGTCTGGCCTCTGTGCCCAGTATCGAAAGCTGCGTAAATCTTTTTTTTTTTACTTTTCTTTTTAAATGCAAAAAATGTTTTTTACTTTTCTTTTTCAGGCGAGATCTAAGAATAGATTTATTACAACCTCTTTCGACACATGCGGGGCAACTGATCATGATTATTAAATTTCGTGTCAGTCAAAAATTTTCTTGGAGAACTGCCGGACACTATCGACCACTACCGTCAATGGCAAAACAGCGCTACACACGCCAATAATTACAAAAAAAATGTTGAGAACTAGAACGAACGCGCCAAACAGAGGTTAGGCCTATACAAGAAAGTATGTTTGGCACTTCATACCCTTCTTCAACAGGTATCACGAGTTGGCTTTTAATGGCAAGTTTTATATGCTTGCACGAGTGGCTTTTTCAGCACTCAACAAGCAGGCTAAATATACTGATGTTAAACGACATCTAAGACACTTATGTAAATTAGAATCTGAACCAGATCCTAGAGCAATACTCGTTTTCAGTCATGCAAACTCGAAATAAAACGTTGATACTATGATTCAAACAAAACTTGCGGCCAAGGGCAGGTATAGGCACTTACCTGAAAAATAACGACACCGCTGAGCTTAACGCCAACCACGAGATGACACCTCAACTGGACAAAGGACGAGAAAGAGCAACAACGAGGAGACTTATGCTCCTGGCAATCATGTGTACAACCTTACGTCAACAGCCGCGCCTTCACGACATTCGGGTGTTCCGTCTTATGTTTGCTGAATAGGTGCAGCAATTTTGGGGCAATTGTTTCAAACCCGGCTGCAACGACACGACAAACGCAGAAAAAAAAAGGGGTTGAAATAATCGGCCCACGCAGTTCATACGTAAAACCAATGAGGCAAATCATAGCGAAACAGGTAGAATGGCTGAGAGAGCACGACAAAAGCTGAAGAATCACGTAGAAATCAGCCTAGGTTCTCAGCATTTACTACCAGATTCAGATTTATAAATGGTAAAATGTTTTTTAGCTACAAAGTCTTTTGTCTACTTCTTTATTCATGACGTAGTACGTTGAGGTATGTCAAGAAAAGCGGCGGAAGAACCCAAATGCGTGAGAAACGATTGTGAGCTCAAGATGGGAACAAAAGAAGTTGAACGGAAATAAACGCCCCAGAGAGCAGCACACACAATTAGTTATGTTTTGATTTATTATTCGTATTTACACATTGTTACAAAATTTTCATGACTCGTCATTGTACACAATATACGCCTAATACATCTAGGCCCACTACACCTACGTAATAATTCTAGAACTTTGTTTCTGATATGGCCGGATGGTGCACGTCTAATTCTTCAATTATATCAATCGTAATCCGTACCAATGTATTCAATATTTCAGCCAACCTCGTTACTTTCCTTTGGTTAGCTGTCTTCTCCAAATTAGGAGACTAGTATTTTGAGGTCTACTGATAGGAAGCTGAGGAAATACGTCGCAGATAAATGGCTGAATTTGACATTATAATTTATTTGGTTTCGAACAGTTTGAAAATTACAGACGTATTGTCATTACAGACACTTTAGTGTACTTATCGAGATGTGAATCATTATACAAAACACTTTCGAATAATAAAGACACGCAAAAAATTATCTAAAGATGATGTCTCTACATCACAACAATTGTGTTTTTCAGTTTTCTAAGGTTAACTTGGGTGATACAATTACAAATTTTTTGACTTATTAAATTTCGAATTCAAGCGTTTAACAACTCTGAAAAATTCGGAGTTAAATTTTCCCCATCGTGATTAATTACAAAGTAGCCTGATATACCTCTTCCTATACCCATATGTTCGTTTGTTTGTGATTTTATATCATAGGGTGTTATGATTCATGATTAGGGACGAAGATCTGAGAAAGGATTTTTATAACTTGTTTTATGCATCTTGTTTTATGTTATTAATATATTTATAGTCTGGCTTTCTCAGGACTAATGTCAAACTGCTGTTCAAAATAAATAACTGTTCTGATTAAGCGTACACTTCACACGGGTATTACAAGTCAATAAGTCACTAAGATGGCGATGTTTATTTTGTCTGTTGCTAACCAAGAAACAGCTCGCGCTCCACAGGGAGCCCAAATGAACTATTCGAGGTAACCAGCGCCCTTGCAGCTTTACGAAATTAAAGTTGCAAGGATAAAAGAACCAGTGAGGAGCTCCAAAGTGAACGCAACTATCCCCGCTGACCCCTGCACATACGGATGAGTCATATTATTATTATCAGGCACGCTCTCGTCCGTGGACACAGTCGGAGTCAATATCGGGCACCTGGCAAATTTAGGCGGAACCCGAGTCCATTCCGGTCCCAGAAGAGACGCCGTCGGAGGAAAGACGTTTTTCTTAAAGTAGCCAATGTAGTTGCCGCCGGGATGGTATTTGATGGACACAACAAGTCTGTTGTCTTTACGTATTTGAAAGGCAGCACCGATCTGTTTAGAGTTTTTCCAAACCAACTAAAACATAACGGAAAAGAAATGCTATAGTTATACGACAACAATATTTGTATTATTTAAGCTTATTCGTAGATATTCATCACATATAAATTATCTTTATAGTATTGAAATTGCCACCCCTCAGCAGGTGGCAATAAGTCTTTGTTGTTGCAAAGGCAAAGGTAAGTTTCATTCCGCATACAATGTGGTATTCTGACTTCTCTTCAAAGTACCACAAGCGACTGTATATTACATGCCCGACTGCAACAAGTTTGCATAAGTGTTTTACATAACAGAGGTTATAATAAACAAATGCACATTTGGCTTATCTTCCAACAGGAGAAAAGGAACTAGCAAGAAAAAAGGTATGTAAACAAACATACCACTCAAACAGAATTGCGCCATATAATCAGTTGCTGGCAGCGAAAAGACGACCCAGCCGAGTCACCTAACTTCATGGCTATCAGTGTGAGGAAATACATTTTTACCGTGTGAAAGTCTCCACGGTCTCTCCGGACAAACCTTTAGGCCTTATCTATTTACTTCCATTTATTGCTCTACATGTTACTCACCTGAGTAAAATGTCCAGCCGCTTTAACATAGCGAGGATTGCTGTAATTATAAACTTTTCCTCCAATGGAACCACCAAATAGCATCACTGCAATACTCGCGCGGTTTGTACATTGACAGGTACAAGTTCCCAGGTTTCTTCGAGCTGTGCTTGAACATATTGTTTTTTGCAAGATAATTGACCCAATCTTGTGCCTCTTTTTGAAGTTTCTTTGACCAAGTGACAGCAGGAACCTTTTGAAAAAAAGAACGAAATCGGTGATTTTATTGCAGTGAAGCCTAAGCGATTGTAAGCTCTAAACAACGCGCAACACAAAAGGCGTATATTGATTACCCATCGGGCTTAGCACTTCACCTATGAACCCTACATAGCCCCTGTATGTTCCTAGTTGCTTTTTAAGTTTAATGATTGTCTACGATCTTCGCTCCTTCTACTGCAAAATTAAGGCTTGCTGGCTGAACTTAATCTAGTATTTTATAGCCGGGCTCAGTGCATGCGTTTATGAAAAAAGGTATCCGTGTATATGCTATAGATTTAACTTGAACTTTGCGATCTTTCTTCCTGAGCATGTGTTTTGTTTTCTGGGTGAACGACTACTCACAAAAGACTCAACCAACCATTTCAGTATGTAGCAGAAGTTCCTTATTTTTTCATCGTCAAGAAGAATAATTACTGGATCTACTAAAAAGCTGACCCCCCCCCTCACAGCTAATTCAAGGTGGCCTCCATGCAACACAAATTTAAACACAATTTAATCTGCTTTTTCTCTAATTTTTGTGAGAGGTTGCGATCACTTAAAATAAATTAGTTCATTTACCTGATGAAGTTTTCGGAAATAGTTGTGCCAGTAAAGACATTGTTCTTCAAATGGCATAATACCTGAAATTAGGTAAAATTGTATCAGTCGGCAGTAAAATCTCATAATCAGATTTCTCGTAGTTCATTGTACTTACGTGAAGAAAATCATTCACGAGTAATTCATGAGTAAAGTCAAACTTATTTAGAAAATAACACAAACAGCGGGGATAGTTCGTTCACTTTGGAGCTCCTCACTGGTTCTTTTATCCTTGCAACTTAATTTCGTAAAGCTGCAAGGGCGCTGGTTTACCTCGAATAGTTCATTTGGGTCCCTGTGGAGCGCGAGCTGTTTCTTGGTTAGCAACAGACAAAATAAACATCGCCATCTAGTGACTATTGACTTGTAATACCGTGTGAAGTGTACGCTTAATCAGAACAGTTATTATTTTGAACAGCAGTTTGACATTAGTCCTGAGAAAGCCAGACTATAAATATATAATAACATAAAACAAGATGCATAAAACAAGTTATAAAAATCCTTTCTCAGA
>JAHPZR010009622.1:7500-10806 GCA_019787425.1 Platygyra sinensis | reverse complement strand
CCCGGGTCCGCTCGCCTAAACTGCTTCCAGGGTAAAACTAAGTTTGTGGTACAATATCTACCCAGAGGTCGTTCTCGTACTCCTCTGTTCACGTTTCTGCAACTGAGTGAGGTGATCACTGTGGTACTGTGGTAGTTACTAAGGTGTTATCTGCTTTGTCAGAAGGTTGAAGAATCTACCACTACAAACTTTGCCCGCGGCTGGAGGAAGACGTAAACTTATGGAGACCTTTTGAGTCACCCATTTTGAGTTGAGGAATGTTCAAACCACCCTTTCCCCAATCCCCCCAAAAAAAAGCCCAGATTAGCATTTCAATCCCTCCCCCCACCCCCCCCACTCCCCTCCCCCCCCCCCACCCCCCCCCCCATAAAAACAAGAACTAGCACCCCACCCCCCAACCCCCTTCCTGTTACATGTGA
This sequence comes from Platygyra sinensis, assembly GCA_019787425.1. Taxonomy (NCBI): domain Eukaryota; kingdom Metazoa; phylum Cnidaria; class Anthozoa; order Scleractinia; family Merulinidae; genus Platygyra; species Platygyra sinensis. The sequence goes on along the minus strand of JAHPZR010009622.1, from coordinate 10,387 downwards.
CCCTGCCAAATCAGGTTTTGCTGCATACAATTTCATTCAGTTCAGTCATGATTCCTTTGCATGTATTTTTCCAGGTTTTGTCCAGTGATGTCGACCTGCAAGCTGAAGAACAGCAACTAAGAGGTGTAATGAAAAGAATGTCTCAACAATACATGGGACATGATTATCAAAGCCGCTTCTCCACCAGAAATTTTCGAGTCACTTATGATTGCTGCGATCGATGCACTGGAACACTTCATGTGGTGTAACAATTTAATTGGCTCGTCGCCTGGTCTTCTGAGCTCTCATTTCATATGGTTAGCACTAAACTCAGTGCTCTGCGTTTTAAGTACTGTTAAATGCTACATGTAAAAGTCACAATGTGTCAATATGGTTATTGACTGAGTTGGGGATGTATTAAACAGGTGAAGCACTGTGAGGAATACTTAGAGTCGAGAGTGAATCTTCTGGGTCGGAGAAGAAAATTGGCTCTTTAAGACATTCATAAAGACTGAATTAGCTTTTTTTTATTCCATTTATCCTATTTTATTTCTATCTAAGTGTTTCAAAAGCGCACAGTTGGATAATCGTGACAGTTTAAAGCAAATGTCAATTGAAATTATTTCATATTTGGAATGAACATAAACCTAACTGTTGGAATTGAATTTTTAAAGAGAGCAAAATATTTTAAGCGTGTTTTAAAGTCGTCTCTGTACAGTATATTTATGAATTATTAAAAACTGGATCATTGGATAATGCAATTCGAGAGTTTTCATTGGCTTAGCCATCATGGTATATTTACAGGTTAACGCACTCAGCGATGTGAATTATCGGGATTTACCTGCACGAGTTCACTAACAATGAACGAGAAATTTCAATACCGCACGAGGCCGCCGAGTGCGGTATTGAAAATTTCGAGTTCATTGTTAGTGAACGAGTGCAGGTAAATCCCGATAATTTACGAGCAATGAGTGCGTTAACATTTTTTATTATTCAAATTGAATACACTGCAAACAAAAATCGTCAAACTTTGAGTCAGCCGAAGCCATGGTGTAATGACAGTGGTGTATAGAATTTACACCACGGCTATTACACCACGATAATGACGTCAAGGAGATTGTTTCGTCACAACCCAGTGTCACGTGGCACAAATCAACCAACCAGAGAATCGGAATTCGTACAGTGTATGAAAGTTGAATAATAAGATCCATTATACCGTGATCTACAAAAAATGGCGAGCGTATATGCGTGACTTTTTGGGCCTTTTTGTTTTTATTGTAGTCTAGTTTTCTATATTTTGGGGGCGTTTTTAATAAAACAATTATTCCACTCGCGCTTGTTGGATATGAGATGATTATAGCCAACTCGGCGCTACGCGCCTCGTTGGCTATCTATCATCTCATATCCAGCGCGCGCTCATGGAATAATTGTTAAATATACTGGTAAAGTGATCGGCCATACCGCAAAATACAACTCAGTGCTTTGTAAAGAAATGTTTTCTCACAGTTAGATTAACGTTATAACACATCTACAGCTCAACTGAACCCGTTTTCTGACCCATGATTATCCTGCACGAGGGCTTAGCTCTGTTACCTGCACCCGAATTGAAAAAAAAAATAAAAAACAAAAAACAATTCGACATGATGTATTCACAAGTTACGCCGGATAAATTGGAAAACGTAGCTTTTTTCTCGACGGTTATGTCTACCGTCCACACTGATCCGTCGCCAAAACGGAGCCCTCTCGAAAACACTCTTCAAACCGGAGGAATTTGAAGACGCCGGCTTTTCGTTTTAGTGTGGACGGACACCATTTGAAAACGGGGCTTTTCGAAAACGAGAGCTTCACAGTAATCATGTAATTTCCCTGACTGAGATTTCCTCAAACAAAATTCAAAATGACTGGTGCGTTTTAAAATTCCCACTGAGTAGTGTGGACGCAAAATATTTGATGCGTTTTCACTTGGAACCTCCGTTTTCAAATTCCACCGGCGTAGTGTGGAAAGTGTTTAGAACGTCGGCCTTAGAACAGTGGAAGTGGCGGTCAGAACTTCATGGTAGCCCACATATCCATATAGGGATAAGACATTCCATATATGGATAGACACCTAACTGCAGTAACGTTGTCATAGAAAAAAGCAAAAGCAAAAAGTAAAAAGCCAAAAGCCAAATAGGAATTAATTAGGGAAATTTAAACTTCCATTGTTCTCAGATACTGTACATGAATAAAAATATAATGTAAATGAATGACATGAATAAAAACGTGTATTTTTCATTCATATACAGTATCTAAGAACAATAGAAATTTAAATTTCCCTAATTAATTCCTATTTGGCTTTTTGCTTTTTGCTTTTTTCTGTGACAACGTTATTGCAATTAGGTGTATATGAATAAGACAATATGGGGAGTGTGCTCTATGTGTGGGCTAGCATGAAGTTCTTGCCGGAAGTGGCAGTGGAACTTCTAAAACACAAGAAACTCGTACCAGTGTACAGCCCAACTTTCCTTTGTTTTGAAAGTCTCACTGCGTTATTTGCGTCCCAGCATAATTTATTCTGTACCATATGCATGTTGACCGGATCGCGCAAAGGGCCTGTTGGAAAGCCGTCAGTTGATATGCATTTACCCGCCTATATTATCCCTGCCTGTTGACAGCTAAGGTGTTGAAATGAATTTTGTAAGTCAACTGCGAAGCAGTGCAAAACAAAAGCAAATAAAAATTGTTTTCGACACTCAAATAAAACCGCTCCAAATAAGAGGAGTGTTGCCATGGCCCGGAGTCTGTCTGCCAGGTCGTGGGTTCCGTAACGGTTTCCTGACTCTTCTATGAGTTATTTCGTTTTTAAGCACAACAAGTGAACGAGGGTAATTATCAAGTGAATTATGTGAACCAGCAAGTAAGTAAAGTG
>JAHPZR010009622.1:0-2500 GCA_019787425.1 Platygyra sinensis | reverse complement strand
TGTTTTTTCATAGAACAAATCTTTGTCTGTCGTCTGTCTGCACTATGTTTTTTTTTTGTTTGGTGCCTCGTTTCCACAAGTCCCATCATGAGAACGAGGTGACCTGGAACCTAGGGCTCTCTGATTCTTTAAAAGGGTCTGCGGAAGGTTGGGAACGATATTGGGAAGATTGGGAACTGCTTTGTAAATTAAATAATCGCGACAGACTACGACCGAAAATATTGCTCGGTAGAAGAATGGATGTTTATTGTGATAGCCAACCATTTGTCTTTGATCAAAACAAATTTCGTAAGAATGTGACAACATTACGATGGATCGCCAGATGTTTTCGGTTTTACCATTATGCACCACCATAAGATGTAAACCTTCTTCGTGTAGATTAAAAAAAGCGAGCAATCATGGTTTTGCTCAAGTTTGAAGGCGTTAAACCGATTGTCTTACCGTCGAACTCAAGTGAAACTACATCCACCATTTTCAGCTGTTTTGGAGCCCATATTCCCGCCTTTCTGGTCACGTGATAGTTCCTGCTTTTTTGAGTTATTTTTTGTAAAAAAATACCTCCTAGTCGGCGCGTCGGGTATATTATGGATGGGTGGTTCAGTGAGTGGATCAGTGGATCAGTAAGAGATGTATGTATGTCACACCAATCAGATCGGATCTACTATTAAACACCAATCAAATTTCCTGTTGTAAAGGTAAATGGTATGTGAGAAGATTTGATCCCAATACAGTTGAGAACGGCCAAATTTATTCTTCTGTAAAAGAGGAGGAAGTATTCATATATTGGGTTTACCTCGACATTATCTATGGCTTAGGCTGAGGATTTTGTAGGCGGGTTTGATAGTTATTAGCAATTGGATAATCAGTCAAAGAAACATAGTGTTTGGGATATAACTGTGAGCATGCGATGAAGGGTGAGCTTTTCCCATTATATAAGGTTTTGAATTAGATGAGTGTTAGCCGCTCTACTACTAATGTTGATGTGGTTTCTAAGATAGGAACAATTGTATTTAAGGGGGCGGAATGCACTAGTGGGAATGTGAAGAGGTTGTGACCAGGTTTGAATCGTTTGCGTGTTGTAGTGAAACCTAAATATTGCTGCAGAGTCGAGAGCGAGTCGTTAATTTCAGCATCCATTGATCAGTTTCAGTGATAAGTTTCAACGAGAAAAGCGAAGAGACTACGATTAATTTCGTCAACAGAACGAAAAGAAATTATTCTGTGACGATTTTAGATTTATAATGGTTCTTGTTTACTACTGGGATGAGAAGATACGTTATAGATTAAACTTAATCTTTTCTCGTCAATGTTATCAGGGTTTTCGCTTTATCACATTTATTTAATAGCGAGCACGAATTGTAGTAGAAGAAAAAGAAAATTTGTTGTTTAAGATAACTAAGTGAGGTATATGAAGTCGTGGGAGTTCTATGATTGTAATATATAGATTTAGGCCAGCCTAAAAGCGTAGCTCTTTGGTTAGGTTGTTAAGAACCCGATTAAACTAGCCCAGGAAAAGGTAGCATTTTGATTAGAGTTCTGTTACTTTCCGGTGAGGTTTTCTGTTTTGAGTTTTATAAACACAAAACAAAGCAGCAAAAAACATTTGTATAGAAGAAAAAGTTTTAACTCGAATAAGTTTTAATCCTGGACTAGCGTTAGCCGGCTCCCGAACAATCCCGGCCTGCCCTGTTTTCAACAAGTTAACCTGACATGAGCCCGCGATCCAATCGAGAAACCAGCACTTGGTCAGCGGTCAACTTCAAAAACACGTGACCTCGATGAGTTGTAGACTTGAGCCCGCGATATGGTGCATATGCATGTCTCTATCAACCTGTTATTTGGAGTATGGCCGCCATATTGCGCGACTCCACCGTCGCCGGCGTCGTGCGTACGCGCCCACGAGCAATACCGCTGCCCATGATAGCCATGAGAAAATCAATTCATGGGTTTCTTTTTCCCTATATGGTTATGGGGCTCCGCTTGGCGACCCTTCGGGCCGCCGGAGCTCCGCTATTAAGTACATGGACTTTCGTGATTGAATAAATATATAGATTTAAACCAGCCTAAAAGCGTAGTTCCTTGGCCGGGTTGTTCAGTGCCCGATTAAGCTAACCCAGAAAAAGGTAGAATTTTGATTTGAGTTTTGTAACTTTGCGGTGATGTTTTCTGTTTATTGTTTGGCTTTCTGTTGTGAGTTTCATAGTCGCAAAAAACATTTGTACAGAGGAAAAAGCTATTATTTGAATAAATTTTAATCCTGGGCTTGCATTAACCGGCTTCCAAACAATCCTGCCCTGTTTTCTACGAGTTAATCTGACTTGAGCCCGCGATCAAATCAAAAACCAGTATTCGGTCAGCGGTCAATTTCGAAAAAACACTCGATGAGTTGTATACTTGAGTCCGCGATATGGTCACGTGATACTGGTCAGCGGGTACCTTGTTTTGACAGATGTCAATATTGATCATAACATGGATGTTCAATATCAAAGAAGTACACGAC
>JAHPZR010009619.1:2500-15774 GCA_019787425.1 Platygyra sinensis | reverse complement strand
ACAGTTCGCGCAGGATATGAGTCTACATTGCTTAAGACACTTCGTGTTGTCAATGAAAGTTTTAAAAGAAATACTTGGCAATTTACCGAAAGAGCATTTAGCGAGACCCCTCTTCGTTTGCTTGGAAGGAACTCAGCCCAAAGATTCATGCTAAGATGAGAAAAGAAACAAGTAAATAGCAAAACAAACAAACAAACAACAAACAGTTGTAAACACTGACAAAAGCAAACAACTATGAGCTCTGCTTATGGCTACGTCCATTGATTTGTTCAAATATACAATGATCACTTTATTATGACTTCCGTTGTTGACACGATCAATGGTAAGATAACTACAATCGAACCTCTGGGCAACCACCTCTTTATCAAAATATCAAAAGTGTCCGAGTCAAATCACAATATTTGGAACCTCTTGTAGGCGACCACCTCTCGTAAGTGACTGCGACCACTTTTTGAGCTAAACGTTTGAAATTTTCTTTTGTTTTTAACTTCCCTGAAGCGACCAAAATGGATAATTAGGTGTTGTAACATTATCGCATTCCTTGCATGCACAAAAAAACTGAAAAAGAACCGAATGTTTTTTCTCGAAATTGACTTAGCATTGCATCGGCATTAGCGCATGGGTCAAGTCTCGGCAGCTATTATGTTCTAGTGGAAACTCTTTTTACTCATTGTGATCTTAACTCTTGAAGGCGACCACCTCCCATTAACGACCACCCAGGCTTGACATTTAGGTTGGTCGCTCACGGGTGGTTCAACTGTATTTAAGTGGTTCTATCATGCGTCTTACCATTGGGCCACGCCTCCCATTCCTAGTCCCACCACGGTACTGAACACCATGATCCAAAAGTAGTTTGGTGCGAACGTACTCAGCAAGGCACCAACAAAAATAACAACAGTGCAAGCCAATACTTCCTGTGTGAAATATGAATCCATATGCAAGGTGAAGAGAAAACGTTTATTCAAAACATAGCAATCAAACTCTCTCCGCAGAGGCTTCTCTAGTAGGTAGGGATGGACAAAATCGGAGAGGATTAATTAAGACTGATTGCATCAGGGTAAACTTAAGAAACATCAGCTCGACGTTTTCAAGTTTATATCAATTTATATCAAAGTGTTATTTGTAATGTTTGGAAATCAACCTTCTTTGACTTGTGGCCGAGATTTGGCAAATATAAACCTATTGAAGTTTAGCCTGACTCAAAGTTGACAAAAATAAACAAACATACCTAAAATACCATGACCTAACCCCTTTAAGGGAGTTTAAAAATATAGGATGTACGGAAAATAAGATAACATGAAGGACAATTACCATCTTTCTACCGAAGTTATCTGAAACATAGCCCCAAATACACGTGCTTATTGTCATTCCAGAGAAAACAGCCTACGGAGAATAAAATCAGGAAAAAATAATGATCATAGATGAACACAGAATGAGCGTGATAATGGGAGTCATCTTGCAAAATTGCAAGTCCGAATTCCAAACGTGTCCTGTCCGATGTTGTTTAATTGGCAGTATTCTATTCCGCCGGTTTTAGCATGTGGGATTCATAAACTGCACCGCTCGGCAGTTCTAAAACAGGAAGATCGGTGAGGTGTAGCTCAAACCTGTCCAGCGTGTGTGTCAGACCGGTTAATCGACAGCATTTGTAGCTCAGGCCCCGGTTGTTCGAAGGCTTGATAACGCTATCCACCGGATAAATCGCTTTCCAGTGATAAGTGTACACAAAACAAACTACGCAATCCACTGGAGAGTGATTTATCCGGTGGATAGCGTTATCCACCTTTCATAGAACCTGGGCCAGGCCCTATTCTTGAAATCTAAATGTGTCAGTTACTGCTAATTTAGAAAAATTGTCAATTTATTCCATGTAAACGCTATGTCCTGATTAACTTATACCAGTGATATACCGTAGTGATTGTTGCTTCTTGCCACGTGGCCAAATTCCATTCACATCGGATTGCAGGGCATACTATGGCCAGTATTGTTACTTCCATCGAGTCTGCCATCTAAAAAGCAAAATCAGAGAGATCTTCGAAGAGAACGACAACCATTATCTTTTACACGCCTTCTTCCATGCATTTCTGAATTATATAATGTACGACTTGGCTTAATGTACTACTTTTGACTTTCAGTTCTCAACATAAAGAGTAGCCTTCGAGCTAAGACTGGGCATAGCTGTCGGAGCTTATCCCGGTAGAACTATTTCCATTTCTCCTGGACGGGATGCTAGTCCATCGCAGGTCACTCCCCACTGCAATTTGTTAGGTGCCGGTACCCATTTATACACCTGGGCGAAGAGGGGCACTGTGAGAGAAAAGTGTCTTGCCCAAGAAAACAACAGAATGTCCCCGGCCAGGGCTCGAACCCGGACCGCCCGCTCCGGAGTCGAGGGCACTAACCATGAGGCCATCCCGCTTCCCACAGTGCGCAACATATCATAACAAAAAATGATCATAAGCGAATCTCGGAGAAGACCTCTACTAAAACTCACCCAAGCCAAGCCGATTACAAGCATCAATTTTACTTGGAAAGGTCCATAACCGATTTTGTCGATGGCTTCTTCCACAGTGTAGGTAGCTTTACTTTCTAAGAGAGAAAATAATTTAGAAGTAGACGGGTTCATGACCAAATTTACCAAAATATCACTGAAAAATAGAAAAAAAATAAACAGGACCTCTTTCACTCCGTCATCTTTCTTATCATATTGAGGGAATCCTAACGAGCACATTGGTCGAGAGATATGGTCGAATAAGTACGCACCCTGTTACGCAACCGTGACGCAAAAAACAACTTTTTCAATAAACCAAAACGGACGAGTTGTGAAATGTAAATTAGGGCATTTGGACCGAAATTTCAACCAATTCGACGGCTTCAAGTAGAAGAAAAGACCTTACGAGCTGCCTCGCGAACACACAATTTCGCACTGTTTTCTCTTTCAGATGAACTCCATTTTCCTTTAGTCTGCACTGTACTCTAACAGATCAAACTTTGCAGTGAAACCCTGACTCACCTGCTTGTCCACATGAGCTTAATGCACGAAATTAATCAGGTAATTAATTACTAGACACGGGTTTCTAATTACTGTAAAATCAGTTATCTCATTAGTCTGAGTCCACGCGATCGTCAAAAACCGCGAGTACACTCGCAAGGAACGCGTTGAATCGAGCAGGATTCCACGCGTTACGAGTGCTATAATTGTTTACGTAATTTTAGGGTAATGCAGAGCCATTCCTTTACTCACCCTGCTCTGAATCGTGTGATATAGTCTCTCCTGGTTCGTCTTGTTCGGCTGTTAGACCTAATTTATCATCTTGAGTTTCCATACTGTGTAAGGTTAATCTCCTCAAAGGAAATCAATGCTTTGCAGTTATCTGAACACGATCACAAGCATCATGGGATCCGCGATATGATTAGCTATTGTTGTGAAATGAAATTAAGCGATCTTTTTCCACGAAAGATAATTGCGTCTTCTGGTCTCTGATTTTCTTGGGAAATAAGCGAGTCACATCGCTAAGTTCCTAGATTCAAAGGATGCTTTCTTCCGATTAATCGACTCGACTTTGCGAAGCAGGTACCAGCCTGTTTAGCTTCGACTTCGCAAAGCCATGCATAATTGACGCTGATTATTTTTTCACTTCATATGAACAACATACACGATAAACGATAACCAGTATTCTTCCTCTTAGGTACACTTGACAGGTCCACAGTTCAATCGTTGATCATTGAAGTCATCGAGCTAGTGCCGTGTTCTTGCGCTAAACTTTTCTCTCGATATACTCTTTTTACCCAGATGATTGGGATACCTGTGACATATTTGCTGCTGGGGATAACCTAACTGCAAAGGTCACCAGATAGCTACAGCAGATACGAAGAAGCTGAATCGAATACGATCAATTTTAGGACTTGGTGCAGATTTGAAGCACTCTCATTGTGATAACTGGTTGGAATGACTTCTTCAATGATTCCGTGAAGGTATAAACTAAAAAAAAAAAAACAAATCTTTTGATAGCTGTCCCTTCAAAGACGTCAGAATTACGAAATGCAGCAGAGTAAAGCGAAAAGATGATTTCTTCTTTTGTCTCTGATCTGTCTGTTTACAGAACGATGGGTTTAGGTGTTGGTGCACCCTTAAACGGGTTTCATCATTCACTTGTCTAAATTTTTCTACGATGTAGCAGATTTGTTGAGATGCGTGCATGGTAAAGGTGTTCGAAAAAGCTTATAACATTTTGTGGATGATGTTGCCAAAAGATCTGGATAGTAGTAGACATGTTACAAGTTTACGAAACAGCACAACGCTTTTTTAAAACATGTTTCAACAGAATGTTCTGTCATCTTCAGTACAAAAGAACAAAAAGAAGCATGACAAGGTAAATTATTACAACGAAAGTTTTAAATGAACGTGCGGATAAAGTTGATGATTTAGTGCTGGTGTTCCGTTGAGCAAAAGACCAAAATGCCAATTACGAAGGTAGAATCGTATTTATTGTAACAATTCAATTCGATCTAAAAAAACAAAGAAATCATGTTATAACATAGCGCGCGCGCTAGTCCTATCTAAATCATGAACAAAAATCATGAACAAAATCTTTATGTACGCACGGCCGTGCTCAATAAAATGACGTGTGCAATGACGTGTGCAGTTTCATTTCAGCTGCAAATTTCCGTCGCGTTTAGTGCAAGTTCCTTTGTTTAATTAAGTTTCGGCAATGTGAAGATTATTCTGAACAATTCTAACCCTACTTCGAGCCTTTGACTTTTGCCCGGCAAAGATGTTTACTTCGACGTGAGTATTTTGACTTTGCTTGTCTACATTTTCATTGAGTATTTGTACTGTGTTTGGCTACGTTTTCATTATAATCTTAATTCGAAGAAGCGAATTTTTCATTGACAATTTTAGAGACCAGGTTAAGCGTTTTCGTTCAGCTGTTGCTTAACTGATTGTGGCGTGTTATGATAGTAAAGACCTTTGTTTTCCTCAGTTCACCGTGCATCGTGAGAACTAGTTGTAGTCAATCAGAAATAAAACATGTCAGTTTAGCGCCCAAGTTGTTGTTGCTATGTTATAAAAGAATTGGTTCATGCTTTTAGCTGTGCGTATATCGAGTTATGGATGCACTTGGGAAGTTTGGAGAGCACTCAAGAAGCTAGAGTTGCTCTCGGCTGCGCCTCGAGCAACTCTTACGCTTCTTTCGTGCTCTCCAAACTTCCCGCGTGCATCCATAACTCGATATACGCACGCTAAGCATGAACCAATTCTTAATTGGCACGCGGCCTTACAAGTGTCAAAAACAAACAGAAAATTACGTAAACTGAACTTGCAAATCAACTAAAACTTACTTCTTGACTGCCTCCGTAACTGACTTCTGAACTGGTTAGCAATATCTGGTTAGCAATAACTGAACTGGTTAGCAATAACTGGTGAGCGCATGGACTGGATCACCGTTGTTGTTTCCGTACAACTGACAACTCTCAAAATTACGCTACTTTAAACTAATGCATTACGCGACAAGCATCATTGCGATACGATGTAAATTCAAATACAGCACGCGCGCAACATTAACGTAAACAGCGCGCGCGTTAAACTTAACAAATCGGAAAAACAGAATGTTCAGCGAAACAGAAGGTGCTTTTCAATGAATATAAATAGCTTCTTGTATCTTAAGCTGGAAGGTGGTGGATGCGTGATCTAGGAACTGAAACAGCCATTAGAGCAGGAAGTGCGGCATTGCTGAAAATTTGTAAGTGTTTCTTAAAGTCAATTAGCATCTTGCGCACGCTATATATTCAACTCTGTACTTAAATGAACAGAAGATGACAAAAGGTTCTGTTGAAATTTGTTTCTAAAACACGCTGTGCTGTTTCTTAAAATAATGATATTTTATAGTAAAACAGGAAAAGGCAATTTTAAATACAAAAGTACATAATGATATTTCAAAAGAGTCCTTGTTGCCAGAACTACTCGAAAACGTGTAATCGAGCTTCACTGTTTTTTGAAACTGTTTCTACATTTTCCTAAAGATTTTTTTTGCTTCTCTCCTAGTTAAAATCATCCTCAACGCCTTACAAGTCTTAAAGCTCACATCTGCGTGAACTGGATACTAGGGGTGACTGGCTAAAAATGTACCTCCATAAGTTACGGACCCAGTGATCATAGCCAGCACATGAAGGAGGCTTTCGATAACAGGACCCCGGGAACAGGACGAACGTTACATTTTCCGGCTTTACCTACACGGAAAAGGCAAAGTGCTGTATAAAATAAACTGTGCATACGAAATGAATGCAGATTTTTCGTTTTACTTTGTGTAATGCAAGTCTAATGAGATACGACTTTTAAACACTTATGCTCCACAAACTGCTAACCTCACTTTTATTACCATACGCAATTTATAAGTTTCACTTGAGTACTTAGCTCAGTAATCGATCATATTTTTTTTTATAAAGAACACTATCTATCTTTAGTAATCCCCAGAACTGGATCTCATCGAAATTCAGACCTATATTGAATTGTTCATGTCAAGGCCAGGTACCATCTGCGAGCGAGCGCTGAGTTACATTTCCATGGACAAGGAAGGAAGCCGGTATATTTTAATTTGTTTATTATTTTCGTCTCTTAGTCTCTTCCAACGTTGTGTGTCGTTTGTGGTCTGTCTATTCTGTAAAGCTTCTCTGCGAGGCTAAAGAACCCAGTGTACTGCACGTCATCAGGCGTGACGTCATAATGATAGTGTCCTCCCTCTCCGTGATCACTGAAGCAGTGAAAGTGTTCAATGCGCAAGTCGAGACCCTGGAGGTGAAAGAGAGAGGTGATCGTTAAGTCCGGTGTTCGCATGGCTGTTGGTACACGTTTTCCTAGATGAAGAAAGGCAACAATTAAAACATGAAACTTACGGGATCGTAGCTTTCAAAGACTCCAACACACACTAAAGGTGTGCTCATATTGTAGAACTTGAGCCAGTTGTTGACATCAGTGTCCGTCTTGAGTGGAGTTTCGGAAAATTTGGGCTGTTAATACAAAGGAAACTTTTCAACACAAACAGGAATGTTTCCTTAGCTTAGTGCGTATTTTGGGCGCTTGAAATCTCACAACCTTCTAAAATTTGTTTTTTTAAAGCGTTCTTAATACCAGCAGACCACAGACTTCAAATAACATCAGTAGCACAACACGAACAGAAAATGCGCGCTCTGTTACATGTAATTATATAAGCTAAACTTATCCAAATCCCACGACGTCCCTTAAGGTTCTATTGAAACATCATCGAATAACTGGTGTACGACAAAAAGCTTTAATTTGCACAGTTATAAAGAGTTACCATGACATGAATCTTGGCCTTGCCCTTCTCTATCACAAACACTCCACCCATCCCAACTGGTTTGTCTCCATAGCGACCAGCTAGCGTGTGTCGCATGCACGTGATAAAATTTTCGTCCCCAGTCCTCTTGCTGGCGCAAACCTTTAGAACCTGATGAACAATGCAGCAACATTTAACTCAACTACTTGCAGAAGAAGAAGTTAACATCTCTACAAGATCGTTATCACTTCCATTAATTATAAGGCAGTTATAACACTTCATACCTTGAAAAGACTCCTGCTTTCATACCTTTCCTGGATTTCCATCACTGACAAGAAAATTTCCTAATAAACCAAATTCTCCGCAGTTGTAATCTTCTAGGGCACAGGATCCATTCTACAATGGAATGATAAAAGTTTAAACTAAGTAGCTATCTGTGATTATTTTCTGAAGACTGTGACAGAGAACAAGGGTGTTAGGTGAACAGTGTGGATTTTTTGCATTGAGTTTTGCCATCCTAAGATTATTTTGGCTGCTAACTGTTTGATGGTGGAACTTACTGCTTGATCCTCAGAGCATAAATATAATGAAGAAAACATCAATGTTTATAACTCGTAGCTTGAAGATGTTGGAGTAAGCAATTGCTATCAAACTGTTTTTTTATAAGAACTGTTTAATTATATAATCTCACAGGGAGCTGTCTATAGGACAACAGCCAGCTACATGTATTTTGAGGAAATATGTATTTCCAACTACTACCTATCTCTGTCACTGACAAACTTACTTCTTCGTTAACTTTGACAATCTTTGTTGCAATTACTCCCTTCTGTTCAGAGTTTGTTACCAAGTTTGCCATCATCTGAAACACAGAGCATTCAGTCTAATACAGCTTGAAGTTTCCACATTTGAATCACATTAAAAATATAACAATATTGAGTGTACAAAGACAGTCGGCTGACAAGTAAAGATTTACCTCACAATTCACTCCAACAAATTTACTACTTCCAGCTCCTGCACCAATGACAAATCCCCCAGGAAGATCCACACTGCTTGCCACATCATCAAAACTGTATAACTGCAAATTGTACAAACAAAAATACCACTGACCATATCACTCTAAGAGTTGATTAAATAAAAAAAGGGTTGACAAAGGGCTTACAGCTTATACATGTGAGCATTGGAAGGTGCGCTGACCTCATGGTTAGTGCGCTCAATCCTGGAGCGAGTGGTCTGGATTCGAGCCCAGGCCCAGGCCCAGGCAAGACACTTTACATGTACTCTCAAAGTGCCTCTCTCCACCCAGGTGTATAAATGGATACCAGCAAATTTAATGCTGGGGGTAACTCTGTGATGGACTAGCATCCCATCCAGGGGGGAGTAGTAATACTCCTAGTCACTTAAATGCTAGTACTAATGGAACTGGGATAAACTCCAGCCTGATGAGCTTCTTGGCTCGTATGCAGACTTCACCTTACCTCCTACCTGTGAGCATTGATTTTCTTAAGTTACACATAACGGAAAGCCAAGTCCAAAACAATGCAAGAATAATGAACAAGCTGTCAAGTAGTGGACTTAACAATGTTTGCCTCTGTAAACTGTATCACTCACAACATTTTAAAGTTGGGCAGGTGTCAGCCTCCTACACAGACTGGCAGTCTTCTTCCTTCTCATACACATCTCCTTGTTGGGGAGGAGTAAGAAATTACTAAAAAGATGTGACTAAACAGTGTACATGTACTGTACCTTGGAAAGATTAGGAAGAGGTATGAGATATGGTGGACCACCAACATCAGCAATTCTGGTTCTCCCACAAATACCTTCATGCAGTTGAATGAGATTTCAGAAAAAAAAATTAGTTTAAAAACGGTTTTCAGTTCACAGCATTTGTTGAATAACTTTATTTGGAAAAACGTGTAAGTATAAATATCAGTTCTGGAGGCAATGTCCCGGGGGGGGGGGGGGGGGGGAGGTACGGTGGCCTGGTTAGTGCGTTTGTCTCCAGATTGAGCGGTCCCGATTCGAGCCGGGGACACTGGGCTGTGTTCATGGGCAAGTCACTTTACTCTCATGACGCCTCTCTCTGCCATGGTGTATAGACTAGCGACAGGTTAACATCCCATCCAGGGGAAGTAGAAATACTCCTAGTCACTTCATACCCGGGGGGGGGGGGGGTACTTACCAAAGTTTAATATGGGGAGGCTCCGCCCCGAGGTCCAACCCCTTACCCTTTTGTATACCATTTTGGCAGAAAAGGTACCCCTTTTACATACCTACTTTAAGAAGTCTTGTTCTCATTTTCATGTAGTGCTTAATAAATTAACTGGTACAGCCGTAAGTGGCGTCTTCTCGAAATATTATAGTTAAAGGCCCTTGTAAATACCTAAATGACTGATTTCCCTACCCTTTTATATACTGAAAGCCTGAAAAAGGTACCCCTTTCGGGCAGAGCCTCCCCATATAGGTCATTATTATTCATTCAAAATATTTCCCCGTTTCTGATTGGTTAAAACCACACGCATAATTCACCATAACCAGCTGCTGTTTACCAAATTTGGAAAGAATCTTCGTCATATTGAATCAATGACGTCAAAAGTGCAGCCCGCTGAAAATTATTGAACTGATGACGTCAAAAGTGCAGCCCGCTGCAGATTATTGAACCGTTGACCGAGAAAAACCTGGGGACGAGATTGTGGTTTTTTTGGTGAGCAGAAAAACAAAGAGCGAAATGGCGAAACTCCTTTAAGAACGGGAAAATATTTTGAATGAATAATAAAGCAATTATTGAATTCGCCTTTCGTAGGATATGAAGAATTCTGCAGATCTCGGAGGGTGTTATCCACCTCGGCCTTCGGCCTCTGTGGATAACACCCTCCTTGATCTGCGGAATTCTTCATATCCTACTCAGCCTCATTCAATAATTGCTAATTATAGGGAGTACCCCCCAGGGGCAATGTACATGTACATACCAGGAGCAGCTAGTGTCCATGGTTTCTCTCTCAAATCAGGGCAATCCACCACTTCAACCTCAACATCTGAAAAGTTCTTAGCTAACCCAGCTTTAAGCACTGAAATTATAATAAAAGATAAACTAATGCAAGCCACTGACAGCATTACCACAGTGATTGCTGAATAGTGTTTGTTTGAGTTATGGATGCTTAAGAAGGATGCTCTTGCACTAACTAACAGTCAGCCACTTTGTATACAGTAGAACCCTGGTAACTTGAACTCTGAAGGGAAACAAAAAAACTGTTCGAGTTAGCGAGGTTTTGAGTTATCAGGGTCAATTCAAATATTCAATTATCCAAGTTAATACTTAATAGCTTATTGGTTTTCAGTCCTTCAGTATACAAATTATACAGTGCAAATTTAACTTATTTCATGAGAAACTAATACATTTTTTAATAACATGTAAGCTGAGACTAGTGGGTCAAGAAAAATTTCAACATTTTGATTAGAAAGAGCTGGAATGGCTTGAGAAGTGAGCATTATGCAATTGTACTCAGCAACTGAAGGACTCTCAAACTAAGAAAAATTGAGAACATACAGTACGTATTTGTACAGACGTTCTAATGGAGACATGTTTACTGTGCTGTAGCACTGTTTTTTCTTTGTGACAGCAAAGACACCACATCCGGTATGACTCTTATGATCAGTAAATAACTGTCATCTGTTCTTTGCACGCATTAAAATCAAATTGCTCCAGTCTTTGCTCTATTGTTAGAATTCGATCACACGATAAGAAAAGCTAATAGGATATCTCAATGGGCATCCATGGTGAGTTTAATTATAAGAACAAGAAATTCGAGTTATCGGGTTAAATTTTGATAAAGGGAAACAAAATTCAGTTTGAGTTAGCGGGGTTTTTGAGTAATCCGAGTTTGAGTTAACCGAGTAAAAATGACTGAAAAGTTGGGTCAAATCCAAGGGAATTGAGACTCAGTTCGAGTTAGCAGGGGAGTTCAAGTTATCCAAGTTCGAGTTACTGGGGTTCCAATGTAATTGGCAGTTGACTGAGGTAACATCAATAATATTGTGGTTGATATGTCAATCGAAAACACGAGAACCATTGAGTGGGCTGCTGTCAATACATCAGTAGTCTGAAGAGTATCAATTGTATATCTGTCAAAATGTTGACCGAGTATTGACTGGATATCAGTTGGGTATCAGTGAACTATTGATATCAAACAGTATCATGATCAAGATTTCCCATAGATATATGAACTGTACATGTTTTCCAAGAGCATGCATCACCACCAGTAGTGGATCTAGACCTTCAGCTATTTTAGGGGGGGGAGGGGTGTTTTGCTTACCCTGCCTCCTTTTCTTCCTTCGGTGATTTCTTCTTTTTTTTACCCAAAATAGGGGGCGGGGGGGTTGGCGGCGGATTTTGCAACTGACTACGGACCATCACGCTATTTGCAGCAAATGCCAAATGGCATTTCATGTCCAATTTTTGTACACAAAGAAACGGTCAGTAACTTTTTCAATAAACCAAAATTGCCGTAAGATTTAATTAGTATGTGTTATCATTATATATCTCATCATTTGCTAGAAATCAAAGATATTGGGGAACGGGCGAATTCTTCATCTTATAGATAAATTCAGTGAAGCTATTATGTGATCTAGAAGATAACTTAGGCTAATTTTTCTCGATCAATAAGTAGCTTCAAAATCATCGATCGTAAGTAAGTAAGTAAGTAAAACCTTTATTTAAGTGTCGATTTGTTTAGCCTCGGTAGACTAATTGGGGACACTAAAAAGAGCAGAAAAGAGCCATGATGGCCATACCTTGAACTAACTCTTCCAGCTGAGGTAGAAAAAGGTCTCTTCTTTCTATTGGTAAATAATCCAACTTTGTCGAAGTATTTTCTGGCCCTGTGTTTGCCATTTCATTCGGGTGGCATATATTTACACCAGCCAAGAGGACAAGCGAAAACCGTCAGGCGTATTTACCTTTGGACTAGTACCCAGTTTTTCATGAGTTTGCCGCCCAGAAATAAAATTTCCATCGGAATCAGTAGATCTATTTATCGGGATTTACCTTGCATTCTGCCCCATAATGGCATCTTTACGGAGATTTTCAAGATTTGCGGTAGTAGCTTCAGCAGCAGTTACGTTTTCAGGAGCATATGTCATCTTCAACAGCAGAAGAAATCCCGCACGTGCTAGCGCTGACACTTCACCCGGCTTCGATAGCGATTCAGAGAAATTTGCAGACCGTCTTCTGTTCAAACCTTCTGGTCTAAGATGGGATTCCAACTGGGATATGTGCGACAAAGGTGAAAGGAAGTCTAAAAAGAAGGACAATGGTAGGATTGAAGAAGAAAGCAAAGATATAAAGCCCACAGCTGTACGCCATCTTGTATTTATAAGACACGGGCAATATTATTTAGATGCCGCAAATGGCGACGATAAAAGATTGACCGAGCTAGGAAGGTATGGAAAGAAGTGTATCATACTGTGCAAACAATGTTCAGCTAGGTATCAGAACTTCTTGAGCCAGTTTACAGTAACCTGTCCCCTCGCCCCTCGGGAATTGGTGCGCTCTAATCTACTTTTCTGTTTGTACATCCAACACTTGTGTAAAGGGTGAAGAGGATGGCCAAATAACACTTCATGCTGTGGAAACCTGAGATTGGTTGTTTTTATACTGAAGACGCATTATCCAACTGGATGGACTTGGGCAAACATTTGTAGTTCGTCTGGTTATGCATCTCTAGTGTAAAGACAGACACAAGACGTATTATACATCCAGATGAACTACCTAACTCTCGTAGTGCATCGTTCAAGAAGAATTTCGAGGGATACCTGTAGTTCGTCTAGATGTACGTGTCTTGTACCCATCTTTATACTAGAGATGCATGGCCAGATGAACTACAGATGTTTGTCAAAGTTAGTCCAGATGGACAAAGTGTCTTTAGTATAAAAACAGCGAGGGTGATTTATCCTTCCTCCTTCGTCCTCTAGTAAAAAAATGGC
>JAHPZR010009618.1:7500-10553 GCA_019787425.1 Platygyra sinensis | reverse complement strand
CGTATCCCAGTAATAAAACTATGTAGAAGTTTCAGTTGTTTCCGGTAATAAACGAATTTCCGTTGTTTATTTCCTGACGTTCTTCAGGGTGGGCAATCCCAAATGCCCAATCGATGGAGAACCGATTGCGCGAGAGGAATCCTTCCGGGACAAATGTTGTGAGAGAGAAGTACTTAATCTTCAGTGTTTCTGTCGATATAAGGAAAGAAGTTGTGACTGGAAGGGAGAACTCAGACACTTAAAGGTATTTTAGAATTTATCGTAATTGTATTGAGCTTCCCACTTAAAGTAAAATAATACTGAACGTCCTTTTAAGGGAACTCCCTAGATTGATGGGGCTTTATAAATCAGCGTCAGTATTATTCGTGAGAAAGCTTAGATGACTTATCAGTTAAGCTCAGCCTTCAAGAACATTCGCAGTCACAGGTTAAGATCTTTTTCGAATAAAACTCATCACATAGCACATAAAGGCTTTCTTGGAAAGGAAAAACACCTTTTAGTTTCGAAATATGTATTCATTCTGGGGCGTCTTAAACAAAGCTCTCAATTCTCCATCAGCTTGCTGTCAAGCAGTAAAATTCAGCCTTGCAGTAGTGTTAATTCGCTTATCATCGTTTTTACTTTTCAAGTATGGCTGATTAGATCTCCTGCGGTGAGATCCGACGTTCAATAAAGCAGCTGGTTTTCGTTCACTGCTTTGCGGTTTATTTGGCGTTCCCAAGGACGGTGAGCCGGGAAAAAAAGGGCGCAAAAAAAACGCGCGATTAAGAGCTAGACATACAAACTATAGGATTCGGGTATTAACTGTTTTGTGAGGTGTGCTTAAGTTTGTATGGTTATCAGTTGGAGGTAACCACAACCTAGATACAATGAGGGTCTCTTGCCACAACGGAATATTCGATTTAGTTTCATTTCACCAGTCCTTCGTAATCAATCTATAACGGGGTGCTCGTGTAGCATAACACCGTAGCTACTGGCATGGAGAAGTTACGCAACACTCAAGGAAGTATTGCGTGACTTCGGCCCGACTAGCTGCGTTGTGAAACTGCCTATAAATAAGATATATCTAATGCATGAGTGAATGTATATGACCGTTTACAAAAATTCAAAAACAAGGAAAAATAGTCACTGGTCGCACAAACGTTAAAATCAGTAGTTTATTTCGGCAGGCACACGAGGAAAGTTGCCAATATGGTGACGCACAGTGTGCAGCTTGTGGTGAAACTATGGAACGAAGACATCTCAAACGTCACAGAGAAAATGACTGTGTAAACAGGGCTGTTGCCTGCACATACTGTGGTGGAGAGGTTCGCCAAAGCAACATGAAGGTACGAAAATGTTTTGATAATAAAACAATGTATATTTAAGAGGTTGAGTTGTAGAAAGGACTAGTGCAGCCGGTAATTTATATAAGCAGAGTTTAACTCCTCCCTGACGAGCCCCTCCGTTATTCATAAACGAAGCACCAAGATTCCGCGATTGTATACACCATACACTTCCTTGTGCTTACTCTATGATTTCCTGGGCAAAAGATTGCTAACCTTTTGATAGACGATCTGGCTAAATCTCTTTGGATGTAGCACTGCCGTGTTTGAGCTCAGGTCTGGGCCAGTATCTTGTGTTAAAGAGGGCTGCACTCCATTGTCTTTACCTACTTCTCCACTTTAAAAAAGTAAAAGGCTATCGAGGAAGGTAAACTTGCTATGGGCTGGCATCCATCTACAGGAAGTAGTAATATTCTAGCGTTACTTCATACTACCAAAACAACAATAGTATAGGCATACCTAACTATTGAGGATTCTTACAAATCGAAATGCCGCATACAGCCAAGAGAGAGCGAAATATCTTTTAAAAAAAATATATCGTAAAAATGCCTAGGGTAATCAAATTGTATAATATGTTTAGAATCATTTGGACGTCTGTCTCAAGTTTCCCATCAACTGCATCCTAAACTGTGGCAAAAAAGACATACAGCGTGGCATGATGGAGGAGCACGTGACCACACATTGATTGTTTTCTTTGTTTTTTACGTCCACAAGATGAACGTAAAAATCCTGATTGGTCAGATTTAATGAATTACCTAACTTCATCCTTCTGATTGGTCAGCGACCTGTCATTCGAAACCATTAAGGTCTTCTTACATTTATATTCAACCAGGCGGATAAATCTAGAGATCGTTTCGAACTAATTCATCAAAGGTTAGCCGATGTTAGTAATAACGCCTCTTTTCAGAATTGTTAGCGACCTGATTATTGAAGTCGAGGCCATGAAATCTACTGTCTGATGTTTAACTCAGAAGGTAGTAATTTGTTTGGAAGACATCGAAGGGGGCAAATTTGACGTTGTCTGTGCATCGGCGGAAAGTGTCACAGATAAGCGATTTCTACAATCATTGAAGAAGAACACTACTGAGTAGCAGTTTAGTGGCTTGTGAGTCGCGTACAGTTGAAACATGAACAGGCACTGCAGGCCGACTGCGAATCGATGTAAGAAGCAATCACTGTTATCCCAAAGCTCTTCAACTCCGAATATTTCTTTTCTCTCCGACGGTTTGAATATATTTCCACGAGCTTTAGCCACACATTTGCCATGTTACTTTTAGATTTATCTGGCAAACTCTACAAACAGTGTTACAATTGCTTTCTTTTTGGCCCGGCGTCTTCTCGCTTTTCCCAACGTCCGAAGCTAAGGTCTTCAAATTTTAACATTCATTTTTCGTGCAAAACAACAAAAACAAGAAATACGAGAACCCATTGGCGCCTTCAGATGTTGTCACGAAAGAAGTAATGTGATTCGGATTGGATGATTTTGACAGCCATACATTCCACAGTTGAGTGGGTTTTGCATAGTTAATTAGAGGACTGAATGAAGAAAACAATAGCGTCCTTGCAGGCGTCCCCTACCGCGATCCTCAAGTATTAAAGTAAGTAGTAAGTAATTTATTTATCCACATTTCAAGCGTCTGTTCTCGCGCTTCGTGCGCTCGTCTTTCCCCTTTCCCTCCCCTTCGGACGCCTGCCACGCAGGCTAGGAAAGTTCTTGAGAACTTGGCA
>JAHPZR010009618.1:0-2500 GCA_019787425.1 Platygyra sinensis | reverse complement strand
ATTGGCGAGACTGACAGAAACTAGATTGACTTGGACTCGATCAGTTCTACTCAATGCTTAACCTAAAGTACCATGCGATTTTTAACGACTGACCATGGAAAGCTGGTACTCTAACTTAGAACAAACGCTTATCACCAATTAGCGGCACCTTACAAACGACCTATTTACGACATATGAACAAGACCAGCTAACGGAACTCTAACAAACCGACTTAATTTAACTACAGTGAGCATGCAGCTGACGGATCGAAATCTTTAAGTCGATATCATCACAACTAAACTGACCAATTGCTTTGAAAGGCCCCAACTTATGACGCAATCAACTGACAAACAGTACGGGCAAACTTCCTCTCAGGTTGTCGTAAGAAACATCATCTACCAGCAACAGTTTTTTTGAGAACAATTCTCGCCCGGACGATCACGCGATACGATCTCTGATACAAAGCAGCTACTTTTTTTTTTTTACATGAAACCTTTTTTAGATGTGACATTTCAATGTACGCAGAGGCGCGCAATAATGATTATTAAACAAACGAAAGTGATCCAAGATCCGATCCTTAGGCTCGTTAGATATTTCATCTCAGTGAATAGTATAGCAAAAAGACCATAGCCAAATTGTTTTTATTATTCTGGAATATTTCACTAATATTCAGCGGCCAACACGTAAACAAAAGTTGAAATAATCAACTTTCAATGAATTTTTCATCACGCCGGCAATCATGGGTCAAAGAATAACAATTGTACGATAAAGGAAAAATATCTTTGCTCTTTGCATAGATAATAGAGGGGAATGGTCATGAATCCAGACAAATTTCTTTGTTGTAGGTTTTTGTCCTCTTTTATTGGCCTTGACCGTGCACAAAGCACAATAGTTGTTTACTCCTTCACTGAGGAACTAACCAGTCCAAACGTTTCTGTTACGTAGTTCATGCAGATTGTGGGAGCGCGAAACAAGAGATTGTGCACGGTCGTGGACCAGTTCCAACATAAATCTTCTCATCTTTGCTTTTCTCCTGTAATGTTTGCCGGACTTCATAACCATTTCCCTCTAAAAACTTTGGCTTTGGCGGTGGAAAAGAAAATTCTTATTGTAGAAATCTCTTCCGAGGTTACAGTTATGAGTTCATAACTGTAAAGGCCCGTTTACACAGGCGATGTTTGTAGCGGCAACTCGATGCAATTTTTGTCGCGCTTAAGTTGTAACAGGTTGCAAACATGTTCGAACCCCTGCGATATCGCGGCGACAAATCGCACTGAAAATCGCACCTGGTTTACACGTGCGATTTTGGAGTTGCAACTTAAGCGCGACAAAAATTGCAGCGAGTTGCCGCGACAAAAGTCGCCTGTGTAAACGGGCCTAAAGCCCGGGGGGGGGGGGGGGAGGTACTTCCTTATAAGAGGCTACTGGGGATGTGCCGCTGGATGGGGTCGCATTTTCACGACTGGATTGACTATAATGGGGTTACATTTTTAGTAGAGTTACTAGAATGAGATCGCACATTTTCGGGATTTCTGGGATAACAAAATTCTGTTGAGCAGGGATTTAAATTTAGGAAGATTCGCAGTTAAAAAATGGTTTCCTGCTGTTGTTTCAAAATTTAACAGTCGGCTCGCATTGAAGTCCGTTCACAACTTAAAACATTAACGACTTGCACAATAGTGCAGAACCCCTGGGTCCAGAACAAAGTCCAACAAATCATACGTGCTACGGTATTTATTTCCCGGCTAATCTGCGTTGTTATCGTCCATCGAAGTTTACTCAACTTGGATCTTCTTTTGGATTAGCAAGCGTTTGATCTCTTTCGCTTGGGACTTGTTAGCTTTCAACGTAAAGAATATTTGCATTTCAACTATTCATGACGGTACGTTTGTAAATACTTCGGTTAGCACATGTACCAGAATGTTTGTACAGTAGGTGAAAAGTAAAGTGTTCTACATTCAATTTAACAAACTCGTGTCAATTCATTTTAGGATGACCTACTTAAAAGGCTCTATTAGGTAGAGGCATAAACAGAACGTGACCAAGTTAGGATCGCGAAAATTAACATTATAGCCCAAAAGTGACTAAGATGGGGTCTAAAATTGACCACGGAATAGACTATAATGGGGTAGGGGTTCTGAGAGGCCAGCAGCACATACCCAGCAAAAATTTACCCAAGTACCCCCCCCCCCCCCCCCCCCGGGGCCTAAAGCTACGGACCGAGATTCTTTTTCGCTTTATGCAGATTTATGGCCCAAAAAAAAGGCCGGCTATAAATCAAAGGGGAATAAAGCGTTTTGCGTTTGCACGAGTGATAAGGCTGATCAGTTGCCGAGTGTAACTCAGCTAATAACCTTGCAAATGACATATTTCCTTACAAACTTCCCTCGTTGTATGATGAAACGCTTCCGTTTAGCTTTTAACTTAAATTTCAAAAAAGAAGCCGGGTCATTTGGACATGAGCCACGCAAGCTAATTGACAGACACTAATGCAAAGTTACAAATTGTGTAGCCGCTGAAG
>JAHPZR010009617.1:35000-57500 GCA_019787425.1 Platygyra sinensis | reverse complement strand
ATTCCTAGCAAGCTCTTATTTTTTATTGTAGCTGAGTCTGCGGTCAAATATTCCCTTGTTTCAGGTAAAAGGCATGCAAACGAGGCGAAAGAGTTAACACAAAGCCGAATTGAAGACCCTTTTGCCTCGTTTGTATCACCGCTGAAATTACAAACACAACCATTTGCCTTTAAACTGTCGGCCGCCATTTGTTCATGATCAAAAAATGGATCACGTTATCTATCAAAAAATATCACCAAGCGGTACATAACATGTCATATAAATAATAATTGGCATAGCCAACACTCAATCATTCACAGAAGAGCGATCATAAGAACAACCCGACCATGATGTGTCGGTGTATCGTGGCTAGACATTGATCGCTAAATATTGTTATATTTTCAGTTTACAATCATAATAGTCAAGAATTTGTTACAGCTAATAATGCTCAGCGGGATAAGGCTGAAATTTTCGGGGAGGTCACAAACCTCTACGGAGCATAGAAAATAGATCCCGCCGCAAATCAAGCAGTTTTCAGCAATTTAATTAATTCACTTACCCAAAGAAAACAGCGTGATGTCTTCGCTTTTATTTCTCGTATTAAATCGCCAATATAAAAATCCGGAAGGGAATTCGTAATTTGAGTTTGCTTCAATAAGAGTGGCGGTAATTTTTGTCAATGTGATATTCAGCTGTTGAAGATACACCAAGAGATTTCACAATTAGGACGGAAATAATTTTCTTCGAGTAAACACAATTTGTCCGAATTTACGTTTAGTTTACAATCGACGCGGATTTTCTCCGCACGTCTTTGACGCAGTGAAACAAAGGATCCAGTCTTGATATTATAAAATGAAATATTTATTGTGAATCATTGCGCTCACAAATTGAGATAAAAGACTCACCGACTTCAGATCTATCGACAACCTCGTTTGCAATAGCAAAAATTTTTTTTTAAGCACATGTACCCTCCATTATTAAATCCCAACAAAGCACAACCAACTTATTTATTTAGAGCAATCTTTAAAGGATTGTAATTTCGGTATTTTAAAGAAGGATTATGTGTTATGACCTTTGGTAAGTGTATTTTATGGCTTGCATGATCCGGGTGTTTAGAAAACACCAAATCTAGGTAATTACCAACGAATGTGGGAAAATAATCGTTTCTTTTTCGATCACTTACATGTGTTCCCGAATTGCAAGAACAGACTGTTACGTTTACATGAAGGGTTATTTAAAAACTTACCTGCCCCGTGAAGAGTGAAAGTTACAACCGGGAATTGAAAAAGAATTAATCTACGGATTGCGAGGATGAAAAGAATTCCTGAAAAAGCTGGCGAGGAATTTAAGCAACTTTTGATGACATGGTAAAACCCTCGCTGAAACCGTCAATGTAGCGGTCAAACACACGCTAATAGAGGACGCAAAATGATTCTGTTGAATTGTTTTTTTTAAATTTAACAGAAGGCACTTGCTTAATTGATTACAAGAATATGGATAAAGCACAATATCTTTGTTTTGTCTTCCTGACTATATTATAATTGTTTATTCGCCATTCCTTAAATATTGGAGTGGTCAAAATATAAGAGCTTAACCGAAAGAATTCAGCTTTTTCTACTTCAAAAGATGAATTTCTTTATGGCAGAATCAGCCTAAACTTAGCTAGCGTGTGGTTTATCAACGGCGTCCTTGTGTCAACACTGATTTCAACGTTTCCACTGAAGACCTGTTATTATTATTTTTTTTCCTCTGTGGACATTTATCTTAAATTGTTGGTTTTTTTTCGTGGAAACAGTTAAACAACTGCACTTAAATGTAAATGTAACCTACCTGCTTGCTTCGCCCGATGTTGCAACCACAGTCCCAAAACAGATATTTTACTTGCACACAGCGGAAACCTTAAACGAAAAGTGATCTGCCACTCTTCTCGCTAAGCGTGTGTATATTTACATATTCATAGCCTGGGGAGCGAATAAACACAGTTGAAGGAAGATTTAATTAACGAGAGGATGTTATCGGTATCCAAGTATAGGAATCGGGTTCTTTTGATGTTCTTATGTGCACTTTATAAATTCAATGGTAATGCAGTATCACTTGTCTCCACACTAGAAGCTAAGTTGATTCCAAGTAAGCAATTGCTACGCTTGAAAATATCAAGACGCACTTTAGAAAACTTGTCTTAATTGAAGGATTTTCGCAATAAATCTGTCATGCATATCACAGATGCGAATGTTTGTTAATAAAATCCTAAAGAAATGCATAAAGTTGCTCTGTTGCAGCAACACAAAGGAACAAATGACATCTTCTGTATTTCTTTAGAACGGCTCAACAACGCAGTTTTCGGCAAAGAAATCGCTGTAGGACTTAAGCTAACCTAGAAAATGCATTTCCGAGTGAATTCGTCCAATGTTCAACAGAGTTGTTCGGGTGCAAAGAAATGACCAGGCCCCGGTTGCTCAAAGGCTGGATAACGCTATCCACTCGGGATAAATCGCTATCCAGCGGATAGCATGGTTTGTTTTCTTAACACTTATCCACTGGATAGCGATTTATGCGGTGGAGAGCGTTATCCAGCCTTTGAACAACCGGGGCTTGGTTGAAACTTGAAACTGCAGCTGGTTTGTAATTTGCAGAAGAGCATTTAGTATCGGATGATGTGAAAAGCGATGGTGAAGGCTGTTTATAAGAATGGAATTCAAGCAAGTTGTTTACTAGAGTATCGGTCTGCCCACCCGAATTGTGGCAACGCTGCATATCGCTTCCATTTCCTATTGGTCAATTGCGTTCTCAATTGTGATGTAGACCATACTTAACGGCGCACTTCGGCTTCTTTGATCTAGGGACGTTTCCATGGTCACTAAGTATAAAGTTCAAGTAACTGCATTTTACCCCTTCTTGCTAAGTAGGTTCCAAATGCAGTTAGATTGTACTTACAATCTCTAGTGTGAAGCCAAGTAATCTTTCACTATTTGGTGATAAATTAGTTGTTGTTTTGTTTTATAATTTCGCAATATTCTTCATCGTCCCCTGGTATTGTTCTTAGTGTGTTAAAGTGCGGTTTAAGTGCATATGAAGTGAAATCATAAACAGTGTTTCAATAGTTTGAAAGTTCAACATTTTTAAGACACTATTCCAAAGTTTCAAGCGTGTTTGAAAAAAATTGGCGATTTTATAACACCTGAAAATTGTGCAACTCTCAAAAATGGTCTTCGAATCGCGCGGCCAAAATGTCCTGATGACGTAGTGTTGTGGACAAGAATACGAGATTGCAATACGATACGGCGTGTATTGGCTATACACAACATCGATATTCTCGTCGTCAATTGACGATTCAGAGAAATCACTCAATTCAGAATCGCTGGACATGTTGTTTTGCCTCAAAAACCCTTCTTTGTGATTAATTCTGTCCACAAAACTACGTCACGAGATGAAAGCACAATAGAACTTGTCCCAGTCTCCTGACCATTTCTTCACAAAAGTTGAGCAGTTTTCAGCGCCAAAAAACATGACTAAATTTTTATTTTTGAGAACTTTAACGTTTACAATCGATTTAGTTATATCTTGGACAGTAAAATTATGCAAAAAAATTCACTTCATATGCACTTTAATGATTGACTATTAGGCAAAAAACTGTCTTCAGTTCTGGTTAACAATGTATCTGGCTAACTTATAAACACGTTGCACAATCTTGATAGCTATTTGCTGCCGCAGCGAGTAATCCTTAAGCGAACGAACGAGGCAGCTCTCTAATCAGCAGAAGATTACATGATAGGGGCTTGCAATTACTTTTCTTACCAAACGCAAGGAATTGTGGTTATGCGCGAACGGAAATATTTTAGGATGCGCAGTGATATGGAGCAAGGAATTATGGTTTATATGCGCCAATGGATGATTTAGGATGCGCAGTGAACCATGTGCGTGCTTGTTTCTTAAAGAAGTGTCAAAGTGTGGTGTGCAAATTGTATGCATTAACTTCATGCATCATGACGAATCGATGGCGAGGTGTGACAACGGTTATCGGTCCAAAGATTACTGATTACCAATTTAATAACATTGAACCGCAAGCCGAAGAGACTGAAATTCGTTCTACCTTGTTTAGTTGTGTAAAACACTCACACAGTTCGTATTACGTTGAACGATGTACTGCACCGGCGGTAGCCCTAAGATATCAGCTTACTTTGTTTAAATAGCTTAGTTGTGTCTCATTTTTTAAACGACTCCAAAATAAATAAATAACGAAGGCAATGCAAGACTAATGCAAAATCACAACAAGAAGGTCAAAAAAACAAGAGCGCGACTTGTGTTGTTTTGAAAACCATGCTACAAAAAAGAACATACGCGCATTTAATGTCGCTCGCCCAAGACAACGGAACATTTATCAAATCACGTCACCTACAACATGTAATTTGCATACAGACAAGCAAACGAACTTCGTCTGAACAGCTTTTCCATCTCGACTACTTTACTCTCGTTCGAACAACTAATTCACCTCGACTACTTTACTTGGCGGCGAGTTGGTTGGTGGCGAGATGGTTTCTTGGTGGCGTGTTCGTTGGTGGTGAGATGGTTTCTTGGTGGCGAAACTCCCTGGTGGTGAGATGACCGGATACCGTGACAAGGGATCGAGACAATAAAGCACATACACATACGATTCACATCTACCTCCCTTTTACCAGAAAATTAAAAGGATGGAAATCGAAAGATGTGGAAATTGGAAGATGTGAAAATTGTAGCAGCAGAAATCTCACTTATAAATTCTGTACCGGTACGCATTTTAAAAAAAATGTCTTTGGAGTGTTGACATTGTCGAAGACGCGTACGACATCGACGGATATGTGAAAATGCTAAAACTTAAGTTTGAATTCATGTTCGGATGAAAAGGAGTAGATCGTAGCATATATGAAATAGGTGTGTTCTACACTTTCCGTTTGTTTTAATTATTCTACAAGTTTTAGTAACAATGATTTCTCTTCATCTGATTTAAGAATTCGACCACGGAGGCGAGACTGCTAAGAAATGACATAGTTGTGAAAGTCAGTAACATCTCCTGCACATCGTTTTACAAGTAAATCAGAGCAAAAATTCTCAGCGGAATCCACGCGACATCCTCGTGTTGTTCGTGGCACAATGCACTCTGGTTAAATGCAATGCATTCTGGTAAAAAGTCATGAATTCGAGAATTCTTACTCCCTTTTACATATGCTTTTAATTACAAATCCTGATTATTTTGCTGCTCGCTCGCTACGCTCAATCGCAACAATTAACTTGACTTATGTAAAAATTTGCCTTTCCTTTATTTCAGGGTCAAATTTCTGCTTGCAAAACGTGTATTAAGTTCAAATTCTGGTAAAAAAAGGGCACTTGCACGCCATATCTATTCACTCCCGCAAAGCACCCAACCCAATAACAATTTCAATTGATTTCCTATCATAACGATTCAAATATCTTGTGCAAATGAATTCTTCACAGTTCAGTTCATAGGGTAACTGTTAGCATACTTAAAGTTGTTCTCCCCTTTGGCAGCATTATTACTATTTCGGTATACTAGTTTATCACATTAATGCAACATTGAGTTAAATGAACAGAAGCGCCGCTTTAATAAAAATGGATCTTAATTGTGTTTTTGGTGTTCTCATTAATAACTTTCACTGTGACGTATGACGAGGAAGGAAAACTCTTTTCACTTGTTTCAATGTTTTTAAAGCGTCGAAACGTCTACGAATCATTTCATTTCAAGCTAGAATGCGCGAATTTAATATCTCACCTTACAATTCCGTTCGTCTGACTGCTGTGATTGGCTAGCGATGGGTATAGAGCTTCATTAACCCGTCAAGTTGCGCAAGTTTTCGGACAGTCACCTCTTTTAACATGTAGTAACTTGACTTATCGATTAATTAATTAATTAATTAATAGACCTCCCAGAAAGAGAAGAAAGAAGAAATATAATACCGCAGAAGCTTGACGCAGCCGTTCACTGTAGCTAGCATGTAGTAACTGTCGACATTGCCGCCCCATCCGAAATGTCTGTTGCAAAAATAAACGCGCGTCAAGATTTTGCCAAGTTTGACAAGTTGCCTTGACAATTCGCCAGTACGTTAGGGTGGCTGAACACAATTTTCCAAGCTTTGGAGTAGATATAATTTTATTTTATTTTATTTTTTTATCAGTAAATTTTCACGTCAAAATGTCGATCTGACTGGCAACTTCAAAACTAGCAGTTGCACAGGGCTTTGATACGTTACAATGGCAATCCATCCGACTGAATACCAACTAAAAATGACGAGTTGTGTTCAGTGATGGTAGATTCTTTCATCGCTTTTTCTCAAGTAAGCAAAACACCAACATCCGGTTGGAGGAGGGACACCATTAATGTAACTGTGTACATACGAGCCAATTGTAGCCCATCAGGCCGGAGCTTATCCCTGTTTCTGTACTAGGAATATTTCTCATGAGCATCCATTTTATTCAAAACGCTCAGGCTTTGAGTACCTATTGTAGTAAAAGCCCCAAGGGTATACGAATCTATTTTGCCAAAAAAGGCAACATGCTTCCCCTCCCCCTGCCTGCTCCACCCCCCCCCCCTCCCCCCAAGGAGGCCTAAAAAAACTACTAGTAGGAGGGGAACGCGAGTGCGCTCAGCAGCATGAGAAAACGAAAGTATTATATTTTTATTGTGCTGCAGGCAACCGTGATAACATCTCAACATATGCGTACTCTATAACTTCCAGCCTATGCATCTAAAAGAAGGTAAATAGAGGATATTACACGATGGCGAGAAGATATGAATTTTATGTTCGAGTGGCAAGAACAGTATCTCACGAGTGAGCGAAGCGAACGAGTGAGATATTGTTCTTGCCACGAAAAAAAACTTATTCCTAAGAAGAGTGAAGAACTTTATTACGTCAAAAATTGGAGGCCGCTTACACTCTTAAACTGCGATTACAAGATAGCTACAAAAGCGATTGCAAACCGCCTGAAGACCCATCTCCACAAACTGATAAGCAATGACCAGACGGGTTTTTTAAAAGGACGATTTATAGGAGAAAACATACGCCTAATTGACAGCGTTATCAATTACACTGCTGTTAAAAAAATTCCCGGACTTCTACTTTTCCTTGACTTTGAGAAAGCTTTTGACACATTAGAATTGCCTTTTATACAAAAAACACTTATTTCTTTCGGTTTTGGCCCTTCCATTGTCCAATGGTTTAAAACTTTTTACAACTACACTGAAAGCTGTATTATGAACAATGGCTGGGCAAGTAACTTCTTTTCGGTCCACAGGGGTGTCCGCCAAGGCTGTCCTCTCTCCCCTTACCTTTTTATTCTTTCAGCAGAAATTCTGGCAAAAGCAATCCGGAAGAATGCAGACATAAAGGGATTAATGGTTAAGGATACTGAGATTAAACTAAGCCAATATGCTGACGATACAACTTTAATTCTTGACGGTTCTGAAAAGTCACTCTCCGAAGTCCTGGGAGTCTTAGAAAGCTTTGAGAAAGTTTCAGGTCTCAGACTAAACAGTAAAAAGACTGAAGCTCTTTGGATAGGCTCTTGTGCCGGCAAAAGTGAAAAACTGTACTCTGAGAAAGATTTCAACTGGCAAAATACAAAAGTTAAAGTGCTCGGAGTTTGGCTATCAACCCACCAGGAAATTACAACCAAACTTAACTTCTCCGAAAAAATAGAAAAAATGCGTAACTGCTTGGGCTCCTGGTCAGTTCGTAGACTAAGTCTCATTGGGAAAATAACAGTCCTTAAGAGCTTGATTGCATCTCAAGTAATTCATCTTTTATCGCCTCTTCAAGTAAATTCTCAGATTATAAAACAAATGAATGACCTCTTTTTTGAATTCCTTTGGAACAGTAAAGGTGATAAAATCAAGAGAAACGTTATCACCCAAGACTATGGCAACGGAGGACTTAGAATGATTGATATAGCTTCTTTTAATAAAGCCCTTAAGTCTGTGTGGATTAGAAAGTACCTGGACGAAAGTAACAAGGGGAAATGGAAAATTTTTTTTGATGCTGAGCTTGAAAAACTTGGAGGCCAGACTGTGTTTAGGGGCAACCTTGACATTAAAGATTCAAAGAAGCTTGCCATCAATCTCAGCCCCTTTCTGAAAGAGATTCTCGAGATATGGTCTGAATTAAACTTTCAAGGCTCGATAGAAACGGTAGAGTCCTTCCTCACACAAAGCTTATGGTATAATTCTTTGATTAGAATCATGGATAAACCGGTTTTTTATAAAAGCTGGTATCAAATGGGCATTTCTCATGTGAACCAAATCGTAAAGCAACAACCTAGTACTTTCTTGTCACAAACAGAATTTGAAAGCAAGTATCATACCAAGGTATGCCCTTTGACACTATATGGAATGACATCTACCCTCCGAGAGCTCTGGAAAAATAAAAAACCACCTAGTATACCACTAAATGGTAAAGAACAAGAGTCTTTCGCAACCGCCTTTTTAAAATCGAAAAAGCCCAGCAAACTGGCTTATCTAAAACTGGTGGAAGCAAAATGTAACCATAAAATTTCTAGTCAAGAGAAATGGGCCAAGGTTTTCCCAGAGGCTCGCAATCTAATCTGGCATGACGCGTACATGACTGCTATTAAATGTACTAAAAGCACCAAACTGATTGAATTTCAATTTAGATTCCTTCACCAAATTTTGGCAACAAATGTATCCTTAGTCAAAATGGGATACAAAGATGACATTAGTTGTACTTTTTGCCATGAGGAAGCTGAAAATTTCACGCACCTCTTCTGGTTCTGCAGAAAAATAGAACATTTTTGGAAATGCCTTATCGCCTCTCTAAAGGACCGTAACTGTCTATCCAACGACTATCTTCTTAACAATCTTGTCGTCTTGAGCCTAAAGCCTGATACTTCAAAAAACAAGGCTGTAATTAACTTTGTTTTCCTGCTTGCAAGATTCTACATTTGGCTTTGCAGAAGCAAAGGAAATATTCCAACTATCGAAAATTTTAAGCCGTTTTTACAACAATACAAGAAAGAAATTGAACCTTTTTTCCTTTAATAACTTTTACCAGTTTAGGGTCTCTCTCTCTTTTTGCTCTTTCCTTCCTACCATGCATTCCCTTCTGATTTCCCCGGTTCGATATGCAACATATATAAAGCTAACTTTTCAATGAATCAGTGGAGAAAATATTTTAATTGAATTTTTTTTTTGTCCTTTTTGAGTTAGAAGCTCGTGTCATAGAAATTTACTTTACACCCCCTCCCCAACCCCCCCCCCGCCCCACCCCTGTATATAGTAGGTACGTAAAAGTATGTGTATATGTAGTAGAGTATTGCACTGCTAGCAGAGTAAGCACCTCACATTGTAAATAAGTACTGTAAGTAGAGTGTTGTATTGTAAGTAGAGTGTAGTATCGTTAGTAGTGTAAGTGCCTCACATTGTAAATAAATAAATTAAAAAAAAAAAAAAAAACTTTCTTTTTACTATATGGAGACCAATTCAACAAAAACAAACGGCGGGAATCGTGACGTCATTGAACGATACGACACTCACAAAGGTGACATACGGAAAGTACGCCACTCGGGTCCCGGATGAAGTGGCGTATTGAATCTACGAGTGGTTTAGTTCCCAGTAAAACACTCTCCTGCATATAATAATGCCTGCTCAGTACCGATAGGGAATATACTTCAGGGCCGAGTTGTTCAAAGCCTGATTAAGCTAGCCCAGGGTTAGCGGGAATTTTGATTTCAGAAGATATGAATTTTATGTTCTCTTGGCAAGAACAATATCTCACGAGTGAGCGAAGCGAACGAGTGAGATATTGTTCTTGCCACTCGAACATAAAATTCATATCTTCTCGCCACCGTGTAATATCCTCCATATATTGTACCCACGAATATCGCGATACTCTTAAGTTATTTAATATGTTTCTCTTTGACAAAAATAGCTGGAAGCTGGTTATGGAACACGGCGTAAAATCTGAAGTATAATATTTTCAGTATTTCAAAAATAATCTGCTGTGCTTCCAAGGTTCTCCAGACAACGCAGAATTTGGTCATTTCGCGTTACTTCACAACAGGTTTATTGCAAAAGGCTTTCTTAAAATCCTATATTTCGAAGCCCGGCTCGGTGTAAAAATAATTTTGCTTCGTACCGTTTCTGATCTGATTGTGTTATTAACGCCACTGACTTCAAATTATACAGTATTCAATGGCAGCCAAAACTTCGGCATGCTACATTTTATGCTATAGCCATCGATGCTATTTTCAGTTAAATAAACCAAACACTTAACATCGATACCGTTTCTGTACCGGTTTACTTGCAAACATACTTTATACTTTTTTATATACATCGCGAAGTGACAATTTTTTTTGTCAGAATCCCGACATTATCAGCTTAAAAATCAGCAAACATTTGCAATAGCTTCCCGAAGTTTCCCTAGGATCATCTGATTTCTCCTGTATAGCATATTTTGGACAAGTAGGGAGGGGTGCGCGCTTTCCCTACAAAACTAAGGGTTGACGTCTCTTAGGCTTGCGTAAGCAAATTACTGAAAAGTAAACTCTAGAGCCATTTTTCGAGCCGTAGCGTACTTGTTTCATCCTGCATGCAATGAAATTTGTTTTCAGAGCAGGTTCCAGCCACCTTGACTGAACAAACGGCCAAGTGAGGAGACGTCTTGCGGTGACAGAGGCTCGATTGACGCTTCTGGTCCACGTTCGGAGGACATCGGTCTGGTAATCGAGCCTAGCGATGATGCGGCGCCGTGTACCCAGCCTTGACTCTCTTTTAGCTCTACTAGAAATGTAGAGGACCATACTAACATGAGAAGCTATGAATTAATTAATTTTTTTCTGCAGTGTCGATATTGGCGACAAGTGTCAGAAGCTGTCGATCATCAACACGAGTGTGGCGTGGAATGCCCTGCGTGAAATGGCCCTGCAGAACAGTAACGTGTCGCAGCCACCTCCGCCACAAACTAACCGCCTTAGAAAAATAGCTAATATGATAAAGTTTGTGAGGAGAACCTCAGCTGAAGCTGGTCTGCTGAAGGACCCCGGTAGGTTTTGGTAGTGCTAGCATAATCCGAACTTTTATGCGTTGAAACAAAAAAACAAAAAAGCAAACGAAAAAAAAACTATCACTGCATGGTTCTAGAATAATTCAGTTTGTATTTTATTTCTGTACTGTTTTTGGAAAATATTGAGGTCTGTGCTAAGGCTCATGGTGAAATGTGGTCCGGCAGACTCCAGGTTACCCTGTGGTCAGCATATCTGAGAGACTAAGAGTCTTGTCAGGTTGCTACGCTTATGGCTCGGCGGGTCGGCCCCTAGCTCAGACCTCAGATCAAAGATGGCGTGGTCCTCGCTAGAGAACGTGTTCTGGAAAATACAAGGAAAGAGGTAATTCAGATCCAAAGAACTTGAGTCTTTGTGATCGAATCCAAAAATTCCCAGGGAAATTAATTCGTATTTGCGATGCTAAAACCTGTAAGACTGGAAGGACTACTACATGAACGGTCATCTAAGTTTACTGAATTGAAAAAGTTAAGCTACTGGTGATCTTTATTTTCCGTAAAATCTAAGTAGCTGATAACTTGAGTGACAAGGGGCTTATTTTTCAGCATAATAGTAGCATAATTTTGGCATAATTTCTATAAAAATGAGCACTGCTTAAAGCATAATATGCTTTTTTTCCAGGCACAATCTACCAAATCCAAGAGTCCGGAGACGATATTTCTTACAATGATACATTTATAGTAAGTATGACATTATTCCATTCATTCATACACTCACTCATTCACTCACGACTCACCCACTCCCTCACTCCCTCACTCCCTCACTCCCTCACTCCCTCACTCCCTCACTCCCTCACTCCCTCACTCCCTCACTCCCTCACTCCCTCACTCCCTCACTCCCTCACTCCCTCACTCCCTCACTACTCATTCACTCATTCACTCATTCACTCATTCACTCATTCACTCATTCACTCATTCACTCATTCACTCATTCACTCATTCACTCATTCACTCATTCACTCATTCACTCATTCACTCATTCACTCATTCACTCATTCACTCATTCACTCATTCACTCATTCACTCATTCACTCATTCACTCATTCACTCATTCACTCATTCACTCATTCACTCATTCACTCATTCACTCATTCACTCATTCACTCATTCATCCGTCCGTCCGTCCGTTCGTTCGTTCGTTCACTTTTTCCTTCCTTCGTTCAGTTAGTCAGTCTTTGGTGAGTTAGTGAGTGAGTGAGTGATTCAATCAGTCAGTCGGTCAGTCAGTCAATCAGTCCGTCAATCAGTCAGTCAGTCAGGCAGTCAGTCAATCACTCGATTAGTCAGTCAGTCAGTCAGCAAGCCAGCCAGCCA
Source organism: Platygyra sinensis (assembly GCA_019787425.1). NCBI lineage: Eukaryota > Metazoa > Cnidaria > Anthozoa > Scleractinia > Merulinidae > Platygyra > Platygyra sinensis. The sequence continues at coordinate 45,144 of JAHPZR010009617.1, read as the reverse complement.
GTCAGTCAGTCAGTCAGTCAGTCAGTTAGACAGTTAGACAGACAGTCAATCAGTCACTTAGTCTTTCATTCGAGTTGGTTATTCGGTCAATCTTTCAAGCAAGCAGTCTAACAACTTTTACATGAAAGCTTACCGAGATATATTCACTCATGTAGCTATAATTCATATTTAATTTCCTTTTCAGCCGCGGTGGGAAACAAACTGCCATTTATGTCATCAATCCTCATGCCCGGAAGACAGTCCTGTTAATCCCTGCCGTATCTGTCCACGAGTTTATCACACCAGATGCCTAGAGAGACGAGGTTACCTCTCAGGAAAGATGGCACGTGACTCTTTAAAGCTTTCAACGACACTAATTGGTTGGAGTTGCGTCAATTGTGTAAGTAATGGTTAGGAAAGTTGTTGCAGTTAAAAAAAGTTTTCGATTCAGTAGGGTCTTAGAGCGGAATGATTTGCATATATGTAGAGTATCAAAATAATTTCGAGTGCAATTTGGAATAAATAAGCACGAGAAATTTTTCAAAGACTACAAAAAATTGCACGAGCCCGTAAGGCGAGTGCAATTTGTAGTTTTTGAAAAATTTACGAGTGCTAATTTATTCCAAATTGCATCAGACAAAATCACTTGATTACTGGTTAATATTATACAAGTGAAAATTTCGGGAGGCGCGGTGGCCTCATGGTTAGTGCGCTCGACTCCGGAGCGAGCGGTTCGGGTTCGAGCCCTGGTATTGTGTTGTGTTCTTGGGCAAGACACTTAACTCTCTCGGTGCCTCTCTCCAGCCAGGTGTATAAATGGGTACCTGCGAATCTAATGCTGGGGGTAACCCTGCCATGCCGCATCCCATCTAGGGGGGAGTAGAAATACTCCTGGTCGCATCAGGCTACAGAAACCGGGATAAGCTCGAGCCTGGTAGGCCACATTGGCCCGTATGCAGACTTTACCAGACCTCAGTATTTTACGTATATTGTGAGTAAATGCTATTTTGACTCGGGCGCAATCGTTTTCGAAGAGTTTTTTGTCATCAAACTGGCCGAAGTTTTCACCTTTGTCTCTTATTATAACATCGTAGGGCAATATATCAAACGTCGCTCAGATCTGCAGGATGAGAAAAAACGATAACATTGAATCTTCAAGAGTATTCATTTGGTAATTAACCCATACACTGAACGATTTTAATGTTAACTCTTAATTCCCATACAAACTCTAACATTTCAGCCACAGTTCACCATACAAACCCTCATATTACGCTTGGGTGACCTGTGTTGTAGTAGTTATCAATCATTTTCAATTTCACCGTTTTGTACTCAATTTCACTTTTTTGCGATGGTGAAATTGCACTGATTTGCGATTAGTGTTGACATGGTCTTTACAAATCAGAATGCAGAGCTTGTTGCTTGTATTCAACAGTTATATTATGAGCTCGAGATTTCTATGAGGTGATAGTTGATGAGGCCAAAGGCTGAATCACCCATCGTGCCCTGAAACGGACAGGAACATTCACATCGGATAGCAAGGCTACGTGTTTATTTTACCGATTTTAAGGAGTGATGTTTCGATGTTTCTTTCCTGACATCAATCAGTGTGTCAACAGTTGTTTTGACACTGGGAAAAGTTGATTTCTTTAATAAATTAATCTCAGAAACATTTTGTTATTGGGTTTGTTAAATTCGAGATAAAGCAATGGTTCTCGGCTTACCAAGACCAAGTTTGTGCGTGGTTTAGTCTCGCTCGAATGCCTACTGAGACTGCTCGAATTTTTTTTCTAGATCAATTTCTAAAAGAAACGGCTTTATCTTTCTTCTTCTGGCTTTTCGAACCTGTTCAATGCCTCGGCAAGACTTTTTTGTACCTTATCATTTGCCCAGTCACGTAAAATATTATCTCAAAACTTTCCGCCATTTTAAAACGGCAGAGGGAAAAACTATAATGATGACGTTAGTCGTGTATCTGTCCCCGAATAGATCATAGGCGAGAACCAATCAAAATGCGAGAATAACTTGGGTTATTATATATGAGCTCGAGATTTCTATCGAGCGCGCATGATAGTTGACGAGGGCGCAGCATAGAAATCGAGAGCGAATAATCTAATTGTTTTATTATAAATCTACTAGTCGTTCAAAACTTCATCTAAATCCTCTCAACAGACACCTCGAAAACGCCAAGAAGCGGCCTCTAGACCACACAGCTACTCTACTCACTGATTACAGAATAAATAGCGAGTAGCGTAGCCAATCAGAGAACGGCATTCGTGATAGAACGCTAATAGATTTATACTAAAACTCGTTAGTAGAATTCTACTAGTACACTGATTCAAATGCTGCAATCTGATTGGCTGAGCCATTGCACACTATCAGCCGTTAGTGTGCAGTGGCTTGGTGTGGTCGACAAAAGTCCAACGTTTCCTCGTTTCTCCGAAGTTTTGAAATAACATTTAGAAACAAACGAATAAACAAAATTCCCGATAAGACTAAAAGGAGGGCATTTACGGTTTCTTGAATTAAAAAAGATCGAAATTTTTGAAAGAAACTGATAAGCGTGCATACACAACTGAAAATGTCAAATTGACAATTCAGTCCGCTCAAATTCTCTAAAGCGTGCACGTGAACCTAATTTTCAGACCAGAAATAATTGATATCGTTTTTTGAAGGAAATTTCGGTAGTAATTCTACTAAAACAATTAGATTATTCGCTCTCGATTTCTATGAGGCGATAGTTGATTCGGCCTTCGGCCTCATCAACTATCATCTCATAGAAATCTAGAGCTCACAATCTAATTGTTAAATAGAAACACGGCACATGTTTTCTTTTTCTCAAATACTTGTAAAAAAATTTGGACGATTTTAATTTCGGACAAAATCCTGAAATTAAAGTACGGTGTCTGAAATTTTGAGCTTCCGAAATATGGGCAGTACAGTATAAAATTTTCAAGAAGCCTTAGCAAAGTTCTATGTTCCCTTTAAGGTCCGGTAATACGGGCAACATTTTTCTTCAACTTGTCTTGCAACATTGTTGCATTGCAAGTTGAAACCCTCTGTTGTGTGTATTACCACGTTTCTGACCAACTTGTCTCGCAGCAAAATACAGTGTTGCAAGTCTGCGGAATTTTACACGTATAAATGGTCAATCGTGTGTAATTAAAGATGGCGCCTTCTTTTATATAATTTAGCGTTTCGACGAACTTCCACTTCGACTTCTGGCCATCGATCATTTAATTTCTTCTTAATTTTCCGTGCAGCGAAATTCTCTCAGTTCAGTTTTGTTTCAGATAGCTAGGCGAAGAGTTGTATTGTTTGCGACAGTTCTTCCAACCCCTTTTGCCTTTTGTGCTTGTTTTGAAGGGACAAAATACGTGTACAAAAGATTATAATAGCCATCGAGCTCTTTGTACGGGGAAAATTTATGACTTAAATTTCTGAGAGTTACTGATCTACTTCGAATTCAGGCTGCCTTCACGGTCCGCCAGGTTTTTTTTAATATTTTGCCGTGTTGCTGGCCTTCGCAAAAGCCAATCACAAGCGTTAAAATTAAATTTGTTGCGAGACAAGTTGAAGCTTCAGTGGTAATACGAGCAGCAAAACTAGGATTTGTTGCAGAAAGTAGAACTCGAGTCTACTTTGCGCAACATGTTGCCTCAACTTGCAACACTGTATTTTGTTGCGAGACAAGTTGGTCACAAACGTGGTAATACGTGCAACAATGTGTTTCAACTTGCAATGCAACAATGTTGCGAGACAAGTTGAAGAAAAATGTTGCCCGTGTTACCGGACCTTTATGGAATGAACTTTAGAGGAGGCACTGCTTGAGATAAAAAACGAGTTCATAATTGCTTCGGAGCGAGCGTAGCGAGCGAGCAGTAACATAATCGGGATTTAAAAAGAATACTGTATATAAAAGGGTGTACAAATCTCGGATTCATCACTTTTTACCAAAATGCATTGCATTTAACCAGAGTGCACTGCGCCACTTTTTACCCAAGTGCACTGCGCGACGAGCAGCACGAGGATGTCATGCCGTCTTTTGGCTTGGATTGCAGTGAGAAATTTTGCTCTGATCTACCTGTAAACCGATGTGAAGGAGATGGTGACTGACTTTCACAACACTTGCTTTTCTGTTTTTTTAAATGCAGTCCGTGAAAGCTTGTAAATCTTGATGATTAATTGTGACATCTTATTTTAAACTTAGTATGCCATTTCTTAGCAGTCTCGCCTCCGTGGTAGAATTCTTAAATCAGATGAAGGGAAATCGTCGTTACAAAAACTTGTAGAATAATTAAAACAACCGGAGACTGTAGGACGCACGATCTATTCTTTTTCATCCAAACATGAATTTTAACTCGAGTTTTAGCATTTTCACACTTCCGGTGATGGACGCGTCTTCGATCGACACTGTTGACACTCCAGAGACATTTAAAGCGTACCTGTACAGAATTTATATATAAGTGAGATTTCTGCTCCTACAGTTTCCAAATCTTTCGATCTTCATCTTTTCGATTTTCTGGTAAAGGGGATCGAGGTAAATGTGTATCGTATGTGTATGTGCTTTATTGTCTCAATTTGACACTAATTTAAGAAATAAAGGTCATAATGTAAGACTCGGAACGCGCATATAGATGAATGACTACGTAAAATTTGTCATTATTAACAGAATGTGCCGCAGCATTACTATCTCTTAGATACCCTAGTATTAGCTCGTTGGTGCTTCTCTAAAACCGTGAAGGTGCAGTATTAAACTGTCATTTCAAAGCTGTTGTTTTAGTCTAATCGTCCTTTCTTGCCGTGTACATTTGCTTTAACCATGTTTCTGAAGAATATATTTGCTTTAAGTTTTTGTCGAAATTTGTTCAAAAATAAAACATCCCAAATATTTTTGGCAACTAATGTATCCTACCAAAGACGCTTTTCTTTAATTCTCGATCTAAGAGAAAATATTAGGATCGTTAACGATCGCGGTCTATCTACAAATGTAAAGGTGTTGTTGTTATGTTCGACTGAATAATCGTGAGACAGTAAAGCTTGTGTTCCTGTTCCAAAGCGACGAAGTCGTTAAGAATTAATTAATTCATAAAAACAATCGTACTTTGCAGGAAAACCTGTTTGACCTGTTGAGTGACACAGAAAAGATTGATGTAATGGAGGTGTTTGATCGAATAGATGCAAATCAAGGTCGGTCAAACTGCAATATATAATAACTATTATTATTAAAAACTGGATCATTGGATAATGCAATTCATTGGCTTAGCCATCATGGTATATGAGCCATTATATCATCTACAAAAATAGCGAGCGTATGTGTGATTTTTTGGGCTTTTTTGTTTTTATTGTAGTCTAGTTTTCTATATTTTGGGGGCGTTTTTAATAAAACAATTATTCCACTCACGCTTGTTGGATATGAGATGATTATGGCCAACTCGGCGCTACGCGCCTCGTTAGCTATCTATCATCTCATATCCAACGCGCGCTCATGGAATAATCTGTTAAATATATCATTCCTTTATGACAAGCCCTTTATGCGCACACGGCACTGAAGTGCACAGCCTCGGGAATTCGTATCTGTTTGTGATACCTTGATTTTTGTGTGATAGCATTAAAAACTCTATTAATAGCATTGTTACTACTACGGATAACCGATTCTGTTCACTTGTACTTGTTTACGACTCCGGTATGTATTTACTTATAAGCTAGGTCATAAAGAAATTGTAACGTCCTTACTGTCCTTTGAAAGTGAAGAGTGATCATCGCAGAAAAATTCTCCAAGTTAAAGGGGCGCTGCCACGGTATTTTAGCGTCATTTTACAATGCCGAAATATGTTCTTGCATCAATGGAAACCCAAAAATAATGATGCAGTTTTGTTATCTAGGACTTTATCACTACACCGAGACCATTTATTGCCTCCTAGCACTTAGCATGGCAAGGATGGAGATGGATTGAAATTTGAAAAAACTAGCCAGTTTTTTCAAATTCGAGAGCCATTTCTTGAAAATATTGCCAGAAATTCATTATGGTTTGTTCTCTGAGCCACCATTCTGAGCCACCATTTGTTCTTTTAGTACATTTAAGCATTTTGGGAACGAGTAAAGCTACCAGGTAAAGATTTCAGCAACGAATGAAGCTGAAAACAGCAAAACCCCTGTGACAGTGCTTCTTTTAAGCAATTGGAAAGAAGAAGCCTGAAAAATATCAGGGCTTCAACGGGATTCGAACCCGTGACCCGCTCCGCGATATCGGTGCGATGTTCTACCAACTGAGCTATGAAGCCACACATTGGGAACGAGGTCAATTTTTTGAGTTCATATTTTCCCATGCAGTGAAATGATGTGAAGTATATATATGAAATAATTTATATTTGTACTGCGGATGGAGATCATCGCAGTAAATTTTCCAATAGCCCTTTTCACGGTTAGCTTTTCTCATTTGCATTACAATAAATTTTAGCACGTATGCGAGGCAATTTCGGGCTGTTTCGCAGTTTTAGCCCGAAATTGCCTCGCATCCATGTTGGATTACATTGTAATGCAAATGAGAAAAATTAACCGTGAAATGGGCTATTCTCTACTTACACAAATCCCATAATACACCTCTTTTACCCCCCAAAAATTTGCATAGACATTGCTTTAGATTACTCTTGGGACACGTTCATGTCCCAGGAGAAATTGCAAACAATGAGTATGCAAAATTTTTGGGGGGTAAAATGGTACTGTGCAAGTAGTGAATTTAAGCAATTGGAAAGAAGAAGCCTGTAAAATATCAGGGCTTCTTTGTTCCGCGCCACATTCTTTTAAACAAACTTGCACGTGGTATCACGCGATGTCCGTATGCGGTACAACACTACAGACCTGGTTGATCAGTACAGTTATGAGGGGGCGTAGGGGCCTATTAGAAACCGAAAAACCGCGCAAAAGGCAGCCGAAAAACGCAAAACCGCAAGAAATTCCGTCTAAAACCGAAAACCGAAATAAAAGCGCTCACTAACAAAGCTTTGGTAGTCTTCAGAATCATTTTTTTGTTATTTAATTTTATACGTCTAAACTTGTTTTACTTTCCGAAGTCTTTCTGTGTATTCCTCGTTAGTGCAGAAGACACCGTAGTCTAAAAGGCTCCTTTTTGTGTAAATCGGTTCCACAGACCCTGAGCAATGTGCAACCTTGTTCCCAGGGTGGCAGGGTCTCTCGATTAGAAACAAATTGCACGATAAATGATTTTAGGTGATTTTTGTTAAAAGAAGCACTGCACAAGACGCCAAAACCGAAAGTAAAAATAAACCACAGTCTTTATAATTACAGGTAAGTGAAAAAAAACGAAACACGAGACCAAAAACTTTGATCAGTAGAGATTTGCTGAAGCAAAGGCCATTTAAAAAAAACAGGAAAGATTTATTGCTGCTCGAAGTTTCGGGGTCATCATGACTCCATTATCAAGAGACTAGTTAAATAGCATGCAAATAAGAAAAGGTACAAGATAAGCATAAATTACAATAAACGGCCTAAACAAACACCTTGGCACGGATGGAATCCGCTTGCACGTTCGATGTTGGTTTACGCATGCGAAAGCATAACATTTCTTTAACAAGGCAATCAAGTTTGCCGCTACATTTTGTGATAATCAACCTCGTTCCCAGGGTCCTCTCTCGCCACTGGGGCCCAGTAGGAGAGGACCCTGGGAACGAGGTTGCGTGATGATATGAATTGCTCAATGATGTGATGATGTGAAATTGCCAAATCCGCAAAACCTAAAATCTCAACGCCCCCTCTAGTGAGCCTGAATAGGATTTGAACCCATGACGCTGCGATACTGGTGGAGCTGAGTATTCTACCAATTGAGCTATCAAGCCAACTGGGAGCTGATCAGGTTGTGAGTTCGTAATATCCGGCGTAATGTACCGCTAGATAGGGGAAGGACACAAGTTGATATGCACTATTCATGTGCGACACTTTTTTTTTTTTACCTTTTATAACTTTAGATTCAATCATCAGCAAGCAGGAGTATTTAGAATACCAGAAAGATAGTTACAGAAAGCTACTTGGAATGGAAATGCCAGGATATCGAGTAACTCTTGAGGAGGACACATTTATAGAAATGGACAGGAATGGTACCGGAGTTATTGACTGGTGGGAGTTCATGACACCCATGTGCATTAGGAAATTGACAGAAAGAAAGAAGGTGATTGTTTGAGTATGTTATGATGATAAAAAATATCCTTAGAGTGGGGTATGGTGGATTGGCGAATTAGAAAAAATGCCTACCTCACCCTTTGATGGCTTCACTCTTTGACGCCAAGCTTTAATTCGTTCAGGCGCATTTAGATTGGCCGTTGTGAAAAGCATGGCTTATCGACTTCTCTGATGCACATCGCCCATAAAACTAAAGAAACAGAAAGCATTTTCGGGTTTTCATCCAGCTGAAAGAACCTGAATGAAAGTCACAACTGAAGTACTGAAGTAAGACAAGAAATCCTAACCGTGGTAACGAGCATGTCCAAGGCGAGTGCTGCGAATTTTTTCTGATTGTCACAAACGTTTATCAGTACCTCTAAAACTCTTTAAGGAAATTACAGTTTATTTCGTTTAGGGGGAGCAGGAGACATAATCGGGACCTCGATTATGGCTCCTGGGGAAAGTCATTACGAGAAAAAACATGAAAAAATCACTCGTTTATTGTTACTTCACTTGTGGAAATGTGTTAGTTTTGTATTCCTACGGTGTTGCAGAAAAACAACTTTTCTTCCAGTTTATAGTGCGTGAATTATTAGGAGGCATTTTCTTAAAGATGCTGGTAAACTTGAAGGAGTTCTTAATTACTGTTTCAGAAAACGCTTGTTCCTCTTCTAACGAAACAAGAAATTTTCAACTTCAGAGAATTCTTCAAAGCGTTTGATCCGGAGCGCGAGGGTGAAATCAGCAAACATACCGCTCGATTGGTATATAAAAATTGGTATCTTTCGTTAATAAATCGGCAACGAGATGAAATACCTGTTGGGGACTGGCTTGGAACTGAATGGGTGATGGATATTGAGCCTGGTAAACAATCGATATATCAGCGGTGTGACGTAGTCAAGTGGAAAGACTTCGTGTTGAGCCATGCTTTGTATATCCTAACCGCTCGGCCGAATACAGGCTCAACGCGGCCCTACATTCCAAGAATTGAAAAAGATCTTGCTCACGAATTTGAGGACGACGACGATGAATGTAATTAGCAAAAGATGCGTTATATTTTATAAAGCTAGGAAAGCTCTAGATCTGTATTAATTTTTTTTTTTCGCCAAGTCTACATTAGAAGTATACATAGCAATTTCTGTTCAAGTCACTGAGCCATTTAGCTAGAACACTGGTGTGTGAAATTGTTCAGCACTGCGAGTGAGTATTTATAAAAATCAAATTATACATCCAACACAGTACAAGTCCCCGCTAATAAACTGAAAACGGTGATTTTTAGACAAGAAATGCTAAGAACAGCCTGCTGGATTCTCTTATGTAATATATCAAACATAAAAGGCCGTATTTGACCCGAACAGTTTCCAAACACTGAGAATGAGTTGAACATACGACGCGTAGAAGATTCTTGACGAACTTCGAGGTGCTTAGTAATTTGGTCAGTTTTGTTTAAACTTTATGGAATGTTAACGCAATGAGTTTGAGAAGAACAAGAGAAAAATACCGGACGTGACGAGCTTATAGTGATTTCCGTAAAAAAAGTCAAGTGTAGTACAAGTATTGAACGTTTTCAAATACCCTTTAATTTCGGGTAACCTTTTTTTCTCTTAGAGCCATATATCAGTCACCGGGCTCCTGACGTACTTTGAGCTTGTCACGCAATGCGTGACAGCACGAAAAGCATCTTGTCTAACCCATGGTATCAAAGCACTCCCCAAATAAGGCAGTCTCCGAAACATACAAACAAAACTGCTATGTAAGAATCAATCAAAAGTGTAAATTTATTGAAAACGACAGTACAATATGACAAAACGCGATAGCTTTTAACGGGATCTTAACACGAGCATGGTTTGAATTAACCCTAATAAAGTTTGAAAACACTTTCTTTACTTGTTTCCATGTATTTTTTATAATCAGAGTTCAAGCTTAACATCATATGAACCATCTCCACTTTCCTTGGCTTCGTTAAGAGTTTTTTCTTTCTTTTTTCTCT